>FIZT01055757.1:0-22824 GCA_900065295.1 Paracoccus marginatus
CACAATGCTAGCATTGTACTAGCATAATGATAATCCAAGCATTCAAGTAGCATATATGCTGACATAAATGCTAGCATCCTGAAATCCAAATTGTCGATAGGGAGGAGCAATCTTTGCAACGCGCGCGACATCCCAATACTCCCACGAGAAGCCGGTGAGAAAAGCGACGTTTCTCTTCGGGGTAAATACAGCACGCCGTTACCCTCACTACCAGTTGTCAAAATGCTATCAACGCATAATGTATTCAAAGGGAGCCCTAAATAAACCCCGGAACCAAAATTTCAATCCATTCGGAACATAATTGCGAAACTTTAAACTTAAAAAATCGTTTTGAAAATCATCCATTTTTACCACTTTTTGAAAATTTCTAATTCAGCCCCTAATCAACTTACAGAACATAAATTTCGATTTTAGGTGTTCAGTTGAATGGCCTTCAAGCATACGGAGAGTCGACTCCGTTTGAAAAATTCTAGAGGAGTCATGAAGCCAGTAGTGATGTGTTGTTTTCTCCGCGTCGAGGTACATCGCGTTTCTCACCAGCGCTCGTGAGAGTACTGATGTAGCGCGGGTTACAAAGATTGCCCCTGGGGCACGGGTTAATATGCAATTATGCATCGATCGGGCTGAAATTTTTTTTATGCCATATTGGGCATTGAGATACCTATAGCCTAACAAATTCAAGCCCAGCCCGGATAAAAATTCGAAAGATTTTTTCAACACGTGTAAATAAGTACCTACCACCCGCTATGCCTAATTGCCTACTTAATGATGAGTAATTTTTTTCACACAGTCTACAGCAACGAAGGCGGTGAAGTTATGGATAAATTAAGCAATTTTTTCTATACCTCACAAAAATAAAATTCACTTTCCATTCATACCTAATTATTTTTCTCAGGCATGAACTTCGCGATGTTTGAAATGAAGTTGACACTCAGCGCATTACTGAGGAAATTTTCATTTTTCACAAAAATGAAAATGGAAGATGTTTACATGGATAATTCATTCATCTTCACTTCTGTTAATGGATATAAGATGACCATTAAATCGCGTGTTAGAAAACCGACTTATTTGAAGAAATGACCATTTTCTCACTTCTATTTTTTTATAGGTAGGCCTACCTAGTTCTTTTCCCTTTAAAATTCATTGTCAAGAATAGTTTGGAATCGGGTGAAAAATTTTAAAAATAAAAAATTGAAGAAGCATCGATCCAGACAATGTACCTACTTATTTATTCATTCATAAACATTCTTTAAAGTAAACATTTAAATAGAAGTTCAAATTATTTTCTCAAAGTGTGAATGTGAAACCGTGTCAAGATAAAAGTGGCTACGAGCGTCAGCCTGGAAATTTCTGTACCCGGTATCATCACCTCTCCTTTTTTCATTTTTTATTTCATTCATCCTTTTAAATTTTTACATTTTGCGTTTAAAACGTTTTATAACATAATTATGCCAACTTGAAATTTATTTCTATTCAACCATTTGTTTTTTATTTAATCTGAAGTACCTATTGTCAGATATAGGTATCGTAATATAAACAATCTTCATTCATTTTCAAGTACCCAAAATATAAGATTAGTACCTACATTAAATTTTCACCTGAATTTGCTTTTCCTATTAACAATATTGCCATTAGGTATTCATATTTTTAATTGTGTATTTTGGCATGGTATAAAGTGGGAAGAAATTTTTTCAACATGTTTCAACAATTGTTTAAAACGTATTTTTTTTTCAGTTTACCGATATTACAAATTGGAAAATTTTGTAAATTTGTATAGGTACCTAGACCTACCTAATTTTGCAAGTTTTAAATTTTTTAAGAAATTCCTCCATTTTATCATCAAATTTCTTTGATTTAACCGCTGTTCAGCTCAGAACTTACATTTTTAAAAATTCATCGATTCCACAGAATTCGCCAAGTTTAGTAAATTCGTCGATTTTTAAAAATTTGTAATTTTTCAATTTCAAAAATTTTTCTGAATTTGTTTATTTTTTCAACAATTTCATCCAGTTTGTCAATTGTTCAAAACTCAAATTTTTTTTAATTTATCAAATTTTAAAAATTTATCTATCTATCAAAATTTGTCAGCTTTGTAAATTCGTCAATTTTTAAAATTATTAGACCGTATAACGTTTTCCAAAATTTGTCAATTTTTTTATGAGTATTCGACAATTTTTTAATTTATCAATTAATTTTCAAAATTTGTAAATAATTTAGAATATTTTTTTCCCCATTTTTTTATAAGTAGGTACGTAGGTAGATTTAGAACTTTGTTTTTGTTTCTTATAAATTTTTAGTGAAAGTTTTTCCTTTTTCAAAAATAATATACTGCGTATGAAAATTTTTGATAGGTAATTTGTTTCTTTAAGAGGAGAAGGGGGCAAAAATTTACTGCCCACAGGCGGCAAAATCCTAAATCCGCCTTTGGTTGGAGCTTACTCATTGATGTTATGTTTGACAATGAAAATTTAAGTTTCTAATGAATATGACCTTCTTGATCACCACTTATGTACCTCTAGACAGACCTACGCAGCTGATAACAGCTGAATGATATGACGGGCTGCGACTCAATATGAAACGCTATAAAAAACGTACTTACGGTAAAGTGAGTAGGTACCTAATTGGTACATTTTTTTATAAATACCTACCTCCCAGAGTATTATAAAATCAGTCTTTTGGTGTCATTTGGTTCATTGTGTGGGTAGTAAATCGACCGTTCAACGTTTACGAATTTGTCGTGTGTCTCTGTCTATAGTTAGTTGACGAATTAGGAGTACCTACTCGAAAAACTCATACATAAGCATTACTACCTTCTACAAAGTATTCAATTGTTGAAGAAACCTGCAACCGGTAGGTATTTATTTTGATTTTTTTTTTTCACACAAATGACTGCAATTCTAATTAGGTGTAGAGATTATACATCTATGCATAGGTATATTTTTTTTCAATGATTATTTGTTTGACCTTTCTGAATTTCCCACAATAAGTAAGTACCTAACTATGAATTTAGAAAATCCTAGGTACCTATATCTTCATTGACAATAGTAAAAATATAGTAATTATTATGAAGTCGAATTTGAGTTGGGCACAATAAATCCAAGTCACTTCTGTGCCATGCGAGCGTGTACAAGATTGAACAGAAGGGAAAAGGGGGTATTTCCTCTGGGACGGTGTTTTTTGTGGGGCCCTTAAAAAGGTACTGAGATATATCTAAAATTTTGAAAAAAATTTTCGAAAACATGAAAATATCACACGCGCACATAAAATACCTAAATATCTGTTTATTCAGCTTTCTCAACATGATCGACTCTGCATCGTTATGGATCCTGGCGGCGGTAGCTTTGGTCACTTATTGCATTAAATGGATTATTTCCAAATGTCGAAAGGATCCTCGTATGGTGAAATTGGCCGAAACCTTAGACGGACCTCCTGGATTACCCATTGTCGGAAATAGCATTGATTTGTATCGAAAAGGAGGTATAATCTAATTTAAATATTTTTTTCTTATCTATAATTAAGAACAATGCAATAAAAAATATTATGTAGGCATAAAAAATTATAATAACCATTTCTGATGAATATTTACTTACCCTCAGATAAGTTGAAATTGGTGCTCGAATTCGATGCGAAATACGGCAGTATGTATCGATTGTGGTTAGGCAAATATCTCGGAGTAGTCTTATCAGACGTGAATGATTTAGAGGTAAGCTCAATTACAAAAGGTTACCTCCTAGTAATTTACTTGTATTCGTATCCACTCGTATACATAGGGTATAACTTCATGAAATGGAACTCCTAATTTTAGACAGTCTTCATGAGTTCGAAAGTGCTGGGAAAGCCTAGACTTTTTCGACCATTCGAAAATTTCTTCGGTGATGGAATTTTCACTACACGTTCAAGTACGTCGCTATTTTCATAATGAGTAGGCAAGTAGGTATGAACACACTGGATAAATTTTTCCAAAATTGCTCACTCGAACCGATCACACTTACAGTTTCGAAATGGAAAAACCGTAGGAAAACATTTCAACCGTTGTTTGGCCGCAGTGCTTTGCCCAGGTATACATCAATCATCAATGAGAAAGTTGAAGTTGAGATCAGTATTATGGAAGATTTGGTAAACGGTCCGGAATTCGATGCGTTGGATTATCTATCAAATTTGGCATTTGATATTATACTCAGTACGAGAGATTTCATTTATTATTTTTAGTTGATACCTAATAATTTTTTTAAAAAAATAAAATGGACCTGATCACATTGCATTAGGTACTTACTACTTACTTACTTATGATTTTAGAAATAGCAGCGAACTTTGATGTCAATCGGAATGATAAATTATTGCAGAAATATTTCTCTGCTAATATGAAGTAAGTGTCTGAAACTATTGTAAAAAGAAAGAAAAAGGAATGGTGTTTACTGAAGAGAGATTATTAATACCTATTACTGACTTGGTTTTTATTTTCAGTGGATTAGAAATATGTTTCAGACAACTTTGTCTACCCTGGCTACAACACTGGCTAATTGAATACTTGTTTTACAAAAAGCAATCTCAACAATATCGAAGAGACGTTTGCGACTTTTTACGAAAAGTGATAGAGAACATTGTTTTTAGAACCCTACTAACCTAGTTCCCTACTAATTTTGATGAATTTTTTCAGGTGATTGAAGATAAAAAGCAAGAAATCTTACATCAAATTGATGTTCATAAAAATAAAGCCGCCAGTAACACAAAAGGTTGTTGAAAAATTTACTTTAATCGAAATCGCTGATACGTAACCATGCGTAGGTTAAGTACCTATTGTACACTTCGTTTTGCGCTTCTTCTTTTTTCTCAGACATCCCACCAAAAAGTTTTGTGACCTTAGCTTATGAATATGGTGAATTGGAAAACGACGAGAATGCTATGCTAGATGAACTTCTGGTCATACTTTCAGGGGTAAGTTAACAAAATAAAAGAAATACGGTTTAAAACCCGACACTAATAGACCGTAAGATGATTTAGGGAACAGATCCGTCGCTTTTAACGACAATGCTTCTATTGATGGTCGCAATTCATCAAGATATACAGGTACGACTGCTGAAAAATTCTAAATATTTTTTCAAAACGAATTCCTAAATAATCATCTAAATTCTCAAATAACTATAGAATAAATTATACGACGAGCTGTATGAAGTATTTGGTGATTCTGATAGACCAGCTGATGAAAACGACTTGGATCGATTGCCATATCTCGAACAAGTAATAAAAGAAACCCTTAGAAGGTTCCCTGGTACTCCATATATGCTAAGAGAGGCCGAAGAAGATGTGAAAATAAGTATGAAACTTGGTTTTTGAAAAATCACTACTCACCTCGCAAACTTCACTATTTTGGTACTCACTTATACCTACTTGAATACGTAGGGGATCGAGTAATTCCAGCTGGAACCATGGTATTCGTATCGATAGGCGCTGTGCATTTTAATCCGAAGCATTATCCTAACCCTTGGAAGTTTAATCCAGATAATTTTAGTCCCGAAGCTGTGGAGAAACGTCACAAATTAGCATTTTTAGCGTTTAGTGCCGGACTTCGAAATTGCATGGGTTCGTATGCCTACCTGATAAACTTGGAAAAGGAACTGAATAATTTTTTTTACTTCTATCATTCACTCATAATTATTTTTTTTAGGCATTAACTTCGCTATGTTTGAGATGAAGTTAACAATCAGCGCATTACTGAGGAAATTTGCTTTTTTCACAAGCATGAAAATGGAAGATGTTTACATGCATAATACATTCATATTCACTTCTGCTAATGGATATAAGATGAACATTAAATCGCGTGTTAGAAAACCGACTTATTTGAGGAAATAAATGAACTTGTTCTCACCAGACAATCTATTTTCTTTTTTGAGTTTTTTTTTTGTAAAAAAAATCAATTTTGAATTTTTGAAAAACAAAAACAAAACGCCTAGCGGTAGAAAGTGAAACACATGTCATTACCGCCTGCACTTGGCCCTACTTGGCCTCCAATTCCGTGCGTGTGCTTGTGGTTTGCGCGCGCGCGCGCGCGTGTGTGTGTGTGTGTGTGCGTGTGTGTGACTGATGACTGAGTATGTTTTTTTTTTGAAAAAAAAACACTAACAGGTTGAGTTGCAGTTGCGGAATTACGGATAGTGTAGTGTTGTGTTGTTAACTGTTGACCTTTTTTCCCTTGATTAATCATGTATGGCATGTAGTTTTGATTTTTTTCATCAATCTACGTTAAGTATATCACAATGGGTGTCAGAGGCTTGCAAACTTTCCTAGAACACTACTGTCCATCAGCTTGCTACACGGTTAAAATAGCGGAATTGGCTAGTAAATACAAGTAAGTACTTCAAAATTTCTTCATTATCGTTCTCAAAAGCTTACACCGATGTTACTCTTACAGAAGCGAAACCGGCACCGAGCCGGTGATCGTAATAGACGCGCAGTCATGTTATTCGTTGTGGTGCAAAGGTCTAGATTGGGTTATCGGCTTCGAAATGCAGGAATTTTTGTACCGGCTGCGTACATTCGTCGAAGCCTTCAAAAAAATCGGCATCAAAATTGTTTTCTTCTTCGGTGGCGTAACTGTGGATAAAAAGCGTAAATCGTGGATTGGACGGAGGTTGAGGAATATGCGCGATGTGTTCGAGGTTTACGATTTCCTCGCCAAAGGAAATTTAACTAAAAACATTCCAGAGAAACTCAGTTCACTACCTCCTACAATGGGAGTGTTTACTTCGATGTTGTTGAAATACGTATTGAATTGCGAGGTAAGTTATTCGTGCTAATGGAGCAATTTAAAATAATGGGCCTTTTTTTAGCGGTACTCTATCGTCCTTTATACTTCGTAGGTGTATATTACTATTGAAGAATGTGACGAAGAAATTATAGAATACGTTCATAGTAATAAATGTTTCGCTATCTTCGCTCAAGATTCCGATTTCATTGTGAGCGATATCGAGGCGACGGTTTTGTCTTCAAAAAATTTCGATGTTTGTAATATGACTACGTTAATATACGATCGCGTAGTGTTGGCTAAAATTTTACGGATCAGAATCGCTCAGTTACCTTTATTAGGTGTACTGGCTGGTAACGACTTGATCGATTTTGAGAATTTGAAAGTACGTATTGTGTTGAGTGTAATAGCAAAATAGTCAAGACTGTAAGTGTATCATTTAGAATTGAATAATTCATCCAATATTTTTCTGCAGGGTTTTCACTGTGATATCTGCGGCATTCAATTCGAAAGCCACGTAAAGTTCGATATGCTGATGCCAGCTCTCGGGAAATACATAAATAATCTGCCAGATAAACCTATCGATGAAATATTAGAACACATTTGCGTGGATATTTTCGGTGACAAAGCGCAACTGAACTTAGTCAGGAGCTCTTACTACAGCTATTTAATTCAACCAACTCCAAGTAATACATCGATCATATTTTCAACTCTAAATTCATCGCAATTCTCATTAATCTAAATCTTATTAATTACAGAGATAACTAATCCGGCAACGAAATGGTCTCGAATATTACAAATAGCCCGGTACCGTCATAGAAACGCCATGATACCGTCTTCAATTTGGGGTATTTTAAAAAACCATACTTTCGAGCTTGCGGTAGTATTTGAAGACTTGAGAAGGGCTTCGAATAACAAATTACAGGCCAATTCGTTCATGCCTAGTGCCGCCGTCACTCGTATTTTACGTCAAAGAATGTATGGTATCTTGTTATACGAATACGAACACTTGGACGAAGTTAAAATAGAAGAATGGGTCGGAGAAAATATAAACAGTTACCAACAGCCGGTGCTGGTCAAGCCTTTACCGCCAACTGGTAAAATAATTATTACAAAAGGTACTCTTTAGCTGGCCTATGTTTTTAAATATTTTTTATTCCTTTTCTAGTCCATCATCCTGGAATACTGCAGCTGTGGAGTGATAACAATAGTAACAGACATATAGAAATGAAATGGAAATTATTTTTAACCAGCATTTCGACTAGTATAACTCACATTAATAACTGGAGTTCGTTGACTGAAGACTTAGTACCTATGTGTGCCACCCTTTATTATCTTTTAGTGAGTAGATGTTAGATCATTCACCCACTTGAGGTGTATCTGAGAAATTAAAAATATGAGTGTTATCAGGAGCAAGAGTTTTTCGGTGGTTACGAAATGAACGCTGTGATGGCTACGGTAGCTACTCATTCGTTATACAGTCGAGAAAAATTGAATGAATTATACTACGGAGTTCATAATCCGAGATGTACTCATATTACTGTCGGAGTGACCAGAACGTTTGCTCAGGTGATCATGTTGATGGCTGCTTGCGGTTATCCAGTACCTATTTCCGGCGTAAGTATCCACGCTAAAGTACATGCATTTTAAAAAGATGTAGCATTCATATTTTTGCATTTTCATTGCTCGCAGGAATTGATTTTTATGAAATTCGAAGCTAAATTGTTCCAACTCAAGTTTAAAGAAATGAAACAAAGAAAAACGGTGGAAGAGATGTGCGAAAAAAACGTAAGTAAAAATATAATATTTTTAAAAAAGGCCAATTTATTAACGTTTCATCTTATTTTTTAGGATAAATGCATAGCGATTTTCAACCAAATGAGAGGTGCTATTGGTCAAGCCAGGCGTAAAAGTTCTAAAAAACCTACGAATCGAGATGCGAAACCAAAGGAAATGAAACCCATCGAAGTAGAATCTTGAAACATGAATCAAATTCCATCAATATCCCTCTCCTTCAGATGCACAAAAATTGAGGGGAATAAAATTGCTCTCAATTTTTTGTTCTTATGTGATCGATTTTTCATCGATTTCTAATACAATAATGTTAAAAATATTGCTATTTCTCACATCAATTTGTGTTGACTGAATTAATTAAGTTGATTTGTTTTTGACCTTTTTTTAATCGAAATAAATATTGAAAAAGAAACATTATTGACTTGTATCGTGTATTTCACTTACATGTTATTTTCTGAATTACCTTTGTAATTAATAATTGAAAAGATTGGCAAGACTCGAATTCGAGATTCGATTCGAGTAATAAGATTTTAAAAAAGCCTCACCTACTTTATTTTGATGACGTTAGTCAACTCTAAAAAAATAAAAAAATAAATGCACGTTATTGAATAATTCCTATCCTATTACCATCGCATTGTTCTAAGGTCTGCATTGTTCGATTCTAAACAACAGCTCAATCATGACCGAAGCTATATGAAGAAATAAGGATAAATGGCTGCGTGATGCCGATACGGTCTACTGGTTCTCATAGCGATTTCGAACACATCAAGTTTTTGCACTTCAATCTAATAAAAACAATAACAAACCGATTTATTCTGCAATTCACGAAGATGAATTTAAAAAACGAAAATCGTTTATTTATGCACAGATTAGGACAAAACAAAAGGGGCACAACGAAGTTTTATAAAAATATTTCAAAAAAAGTCAACGTGTAAATGTAAAATGGCACGTAATCGAAGAGTCAAATTATAAAAAGACCCATGAAAGTTATTTCGTTTCTCGAATGGGATACTCAACTGATCCTTTTTCCGTCGGCCTTGGAGCTTGATATCCTATAATTGGTTTCTGTTGCTGACCGTTGGCGGCATTTCCGGCGGCGTTAATTCGATTATTGACGGATTGTTGACTGCTACTTAGTCGGTTGTTGGATTGTTGAGCGGAATTTTGTGGCCTGCGAGTGGTCGCTGGTCGAGGAGCTGGAGCGTTTTGAGAAGGCCTACTGCTGTCGAATCGATTGTCGATGGTCAGTGGAATTACCGGATCGCTGGACGCGTCTGGCGTAAACAGAACACCTTCGAAAAGGAATCCCGAATCGTGGGTGTCGCGGATGAAGTAAATAAATGGATGGTTTGCTTTGAATTCTGGTACGAAATTTGCGCTAAGCAGTACGATCTGAGATCCTGAAATTCAAAATAGGTGAAACTTGAGATTGGATGGAGGGTTTTGTAGGATAGAGTACAGCTATGCTGAGCTAGTATGTTTAGGTTACATCGTTTTATAACGCACTATTAGCTTTCATCTTATTCTCATCGTTAATGGAGTCAACTTGAGGTAGGTACGGTACTACTTTGTGGCCTTTAAAGATTGAAGACAAGATAATAACTGAATTTTGAATTCAATTTTCATAAAAAATTGAACAAAATAAAAAAAATTAATCATTTGCTTCTTCATCATTCGCTATACTTACTTTTTCTAGATTTAAATTTTTAAAATAATTTTTACGAAAATTTTTGATTTTTTGAATTGTGAATTGATGATGCACGAACTTATCCGAAGCGTCTCGAACATTTCCGAAATTGAGTTCGATTATTTTCGGTTCACTGTTCTGAGTTCATCAATTCGAAAAATTGGATTGAAATTTGAAATTAATTTAATATCAATTTTCATTCGCCGTTTCAAGTGTTGGTGTGTTATTTTTGTGAGTTATTTTTTTCTATTAATTTGTAAAATGTCAAAACGTGAAATGATGAACTCGTACATTACATACGAATGAGAATCCAGTTTCATGAAATTGTGTGATGGTTACCTGATGCGGCAGCAGCTCTAGCTCCTTCTTCTCTTATTTCAATTTTCGCATTGTGGAAGATATCTTTAACCATAATTGGTTTATTATTTTCAAGAATACCGGTAAGATTAGCTTTCGAAGTGAATGCATCTTTTATATCGATGTAGTCCTGTAACAATCACAATTGAAAATGTTGAAAATACGATTGTCAAATACGATTACGTACGCTATATAATAGATAATATCTTCTGCAACTTCTTCAAAATCGTATTCCGAATTGAGTAGATTCAAGTAGGTGCTTACCGATGACAGTATACTTGCTAACGGTGTTTTGAACTGAATCATTGTTCTTGGTAACGTGACTTTAGCTGAAATTTCTCTTGTTTGGCTGAACAATTTCAACAACCTCTGGTGCTGCAAATCCCTTAATAAGTTGCTGACGCCATCTTTTTTGTTGGGTAAAACCACAGTAAATGTGTATCGGTTGTCCTGGAAAATGAAGACACCGATATAAATTTTATTATCATACCCAAGTGTAATTCTTTTGTAGTAGTTTACTACCTTGAATGGTATTTCTGCCACTTTCGCGTCCAGTTCTGGATCATCGTGATATTTGATCGGTATTTCAGCCGTCATGAATTTTACTTTCAAATCCGAGTCGCCGTTATGGAAATAGTGTGTGTATGTAGACTTCGGATCGAAAGCTGACAGCCATTCACCTCTAAAGAAGATGCAGTTCGCTAAGAGTAGTCTGGTCGACGGATCGACATCCTCTGCACGGTTTGAAGTAAGCACGCATAGCTATTAGGATAATTTATACAAGTTGCGAAGTATCTAAGAAATCTTCCTTACCTTTTCCTACTAACGACGTAATCAGACCATCGGTAACATTGCTCACCCATTGGTTTATCGTAAAAATGGCGTCTTCTTGTTTATTGAAGTTGACGTTTTGGAATTCTGCTTCATAGAGTTTGGCTAAATTTTCGCTGTAGTGTTTTGATAACTTTTCGTCGGGAGCTAAAAATATTTTATTTTTCGCATCAACTGTTACGGCTGAATTCGAGTTCTGAAAATTGAGGTTAATTTAAAGTACGATTCTTTTATTCGCGACATTTTGATTGGAAAAGTCTTACCTTTAACGACCTGAATTGCGATTGTACGCTGGCTAACGCTGCAGCACGATCTTCGGGTAATCTGAGACTTTCTCTTATTTCTTTTTCGGTGTTTCCGGCCGCTCCTTCGAGTAGCATTGCTAACATGGCTTTGATACTGGCTGGTGATATGGCTATATTTTCATTCGGTTTGTTTTGATGCATTTTCTAGAATCGTATTGGAGTTAATACCTACAGTTGATTGGAATGATTCTATCGATCATCGGCCCGACTTACGATTAAGAGTTCTTTGTCGAAATAATTGTATTTTTCGTTCAAGTCTGTTGGCTTCAGCGGTTGATTAGGGCCGTTTCCTATTTTCAGTAATTTACGTTTAATTTCATACTTAATGAAAACGTGTTTTAGAATTATGTACTCACGATTAGCGACTGTTGGATTCTCTACAGGTACCTGAAACGTCTGACTTGGCGGAGGAACCGCGGCTGAAGAAGGAACATGCGGGTTATGCTGAGCTCTCAGCGGTTCGACTACTTTTCCAATGAAAATGATGTTGTTTTGCGCTTCGTCGGCGATGAAGAAAATGAAAGGATGGGTAACGTTGATGTCGAGCGCATCGTTACCGAATCGCGTGTCGATGATGACGTCTATTTGAAAAATGAAAGGTCGCGTTAGCCCGATAAACACGTCGAGTGAAGTACCTATTTATTTCTCTGGTAATATTTACTAGTCGCAGCGAAAGCCGTGCTTCCTTTCTCGTTAACTTCGATTCCACTTTTTTGCAGAATTTTCGCTACATGAACTGGACCTTTAGAACTCGTACCCAACAACTCCAAGTTAGCTTTTCCGCTGAATATTTCCTTGATATTGAGCTGTATAAAAATGTAAATAATTGGTTGTTTAATTTTAAGACAGTATTTACCAATACTTAGTGACGTAGAATACGAACCTTTTTCAAAATATCAACCAAATCAGCGCACGATTCGAACGTAAACTTCGGTAGTCGTAAATTAATCACTCTTTCGGTTCTTTGTTTCAGCGATTTCGATAGTATCTCGGGCACCAACTCTTTTGCCAGCGTTGCCAATCCATCGACTTCGTAAGGATAAATAATATACATAGCGAATTTCTCACCCTGTTGATATGAAACGATTTATTAGCTTCGACGTGCCAATATCCTGCAACCTAAACGTTCAGAAAAAATTACTCACCATGTATGGTAACCTTAGAAGATGCGCCTTCACTTCTCTCATATCGTAATAACCGAATTTCTCCGTCAGCGACATCATCGGCACGAATATCGGCTTGGTATTACGCGCTTGGAAAAACGGATACGGTTTGGTTTCATTAGCTGCAAACGGATACAGCCATTCTCCTCTGAAATATATCGCATTCAACAGCATCAACGCGGTATCCGGGCCAAATTCATCTACGCAAACGTAAACCAATCGTGAAATTTCAACCGAGCGAAGATTCAGGATATACGGCCGATTTCAGACCAACGATGATGATTTACCTCCTTGGAGCAGCGTTGGTATTTTTCCTTTGGTTATTTTATTGCACCATTCGTTAATTTGCGCCGTAGCAGCTGCCGTGTTGCTGAACTGTATAGTTTGAACGCTCGAATTGTAGTAATCGAAGGCTTTTTTAGTGAAATTCGGGTTCGCGTCGACGTCGTTATCGATGAACAGAGTCGTACCAATGTTCAACTCGTACGATTCGTCTTTCGCCTATTGGAAAAGAGAATCGTGAAAAGAAAACGGAAGGTCTACTGCAGACACCAGACAACGCGACGCGTTCATACCTCCAACGACTTCATAAGCGTTGAGAATCTCTGTTCTACGGTTTCTTTTACCGACGAATTTATGTGAAAAGCGTCTTCGATTTCTTTGGCAGCGACTCCCTTGGTTCCGAGGTATAACAAACCGAGGGCCAGTTTTACGCTCAAAGGAGACACAACGAAGTTACCTTTCTCGTTCGCGTTCAGAGCCTGCAGCCAATTAGAGAAATGTTAGAAATTAATGCGAACTCAGCGAATATGTATACCTACAGGTTCGTTTCATACCTTACTCAATTTCCAATCAAAATCGTTGTATTGCTGATTATTCACGTTTATTAGTTTATTTTCCAGCAGTGAGGAGCCAGCTGGTGTAGTTTGAGGTACTCCTCCATTATTCTGGGCTAGTGAGGCGTCTTTCAACAATATCACTAGGAACAGCGAGGCTGAAAATGTAGAGAAAAATTGTACGTGAGCTGTGAAGTGGAAATATTATAAAAAGTGAGAAATAATTAAAGTTAGCAGGGGATACCTATTTAGAGTGTCAAACAAATCTTTCTCCACTCATTTATTTTTTATATTTCCTCCTCTCGGTTAGATTTCTTTTTTAAAGAAAAACTTCAAGCCATAAATTTGTACCCCTCCCCACCATATCATTTTTTTTGAAAAATTAATATTTTTCCATTCATTCAGTGTTACCTACCAGTGAAAATGTGCGACTTCGTAGTTTAAAAATATTTAAAGGAAAAGTAGTACTCATTTTCGTGGTTTCGCTTTATTTTGAAAAAAATTCAAAATTTTCAAGATTTTTGGGGAAAACTCTCGACTTATTTTTTTTTCGGTCTGAAAAAATGAAACTACAACTTTCTCGACCTGTTATAGGCACCCTGCTTTTTCAATTTATAATTTCAGTTTCAAATATGGTAATCATGTTCAATTATTTTGAATTGAATTTTTTTTTTTTTCAATAATGCGATTTCATTTAATTTTTCAAGGTTCAACTGTTGTTTTATATTTCCATGTTTTTTTTATTTGAAAAATTTTGTTTTCGATTTTTCTATGTTTCCAGTGTTACGAGTTTCGATTTGACATTTAAAATTTTTGGGTTGAATTTTTATTTCATTTCCTATTAAATTTTTTTTTTTCAATTTTGTAAAAATATTTCATTTTTCAAAAATTTTTTTCTTTTCTTCAGATTCTCATTTTTCTCACTTTTCAAACGCCTTCATATTTTTTTTCTTTTTTGAAATTTTTAGGGTTTAAAAATTTTTTTTATCAATTTTTCTTAAAGTACAGTTAATTGAGCTATCAGTTTTATTTATCTATTTTTTAATCTGAATATTTTGCATTTTTTGAAACCTTCGATTTAATGAATTCTGCACATGAAACAGCAAAAATTCAACTCAACATTTTTTGTACCTACAAGGATAGCCCTGTAATTTTTTCATATTCTGTTTTCACCCCCCCCCCCCCCAATCATGCAATTTATTTTTTTTCAAATTTTCAAGTTTTCAAATTGACAGTTTCTCTTTAATTTCTCCTCTCTCCCTTTTTTTTATTAATGCATAGTATTTAGCTTGTGTTATTTCATTTCAATATTTCCATTTCATTTTTTATTTTTTTTAACATTTTATTTTGCATGAATTTTCCTTTCTTTCAGATTTTGATTTTCCTCATTTTTTGAATCCTTTCCTATTTCAATATTTTTAAAACATTTTTCATTTTTTGGAATTTTTGTAATTTAAAAAAAAATTAATTTTGATTTTTCTGCACTTGTTTTTTTTTTCAGAGGGCGGTAAAAAAAGCTACGTTTTTCATTTTCATTGTCTTATCTTGCAGATAATCAGTAATCATTCCCTTTCCTGCCACTCCCTGCAAAAAATCTGTTTTTTTTTTCAAACTTTCGATTTCCAGAATCCATAAAAATGAATTTAAAACGAAGCTGGTATCGAAAACCACAAAATTCAATTCATCATTCGTATCTCAATCTAATATGATAACCATTCTTATCTCGATTGTATTTATTTTTTCAACGTTCAAAGTGTTAAAATTCGCGCAACAACAACCGAATCAGATGACGACATGACGTTCTAATCGAACAACCAACGTTCGGGGAAAATTTATTTCCATACGAATGTATGTCGAAATTAAAAATCATGGTCGGGGTTAAATTTGAAACGATGGTTGTTAAAATTCGATGACAATGTTATTCGGAAAAAAAAAGAATAAAATAAAAGCAACTACATTTGTGAATATTTTTGAATCTCATTGCGAGTACAATGCAATGCAAAAGGGTCATGGTTGACGATCGAGAATATTGATGAATTAATAATGAACTACATTTTCGTGTTATTTTCCAGGTAAATGCGAGAATTTCTTACTCACGCTGCTAGTTGCAAGTTTTTTCGCGGAAGGTTTACCCCTACCATTACGTATGATTTATCTATGCTAGACTCGATGGTACGTGTTAGTAATTTCGAGATGTACGCTAATACGGGTGTACCTTGAAAAAATAACTATGTTTAATTGTAGCCTGTATGTATATAGCTGTGTTTTATGCACAGATAGACTACGCTATATATACCAAGTCACTTATATGGAATTAGTGTGTGTATTTTTACGTGCGATAGGTATATATATATCGAGGGGAAAACCGGTTCCGGTGGTGCAGATTAAGGATAAACATTGTTCCAAGATACAAAATGGGGAAAAAAAGAAACCAGAAGGTTGCAGATATTGCTCGTTTGTAATCGATCTATTGATAGACTTCAGCCTAGCAGCGGCTAGGAAATTAGTGGACGATGCTGACTATGGGCAGCTAGGCACGTAGTACTGATATACGCTGAGTAAGCTTAAATCGAGTATGCGAATTCGAGCGTAGAATTTCATAAATACTGAGAACTTACCGCATACAACCGTATTGGCCATGGTTATCAAATAAGAACCGGTTTGATAATGGTGTATTTACGAGAGACTGCGCGAATTTTACACACAGACAAACACGACGACGGACGGATAAAATAAGCCGCTAATGTACTCGGTAATTAGCTCAACCGATATTCATTTTCGATCGCTGGTTTTTACGTTAACGTACCCGTTTGAAATTTATTTTTTCAGCGAACAGACGCGAA
Source organism: Paracoccus marginatus (assembly GCA_900065295.1). Classification (NCBI taxonomy): domain Eukaryota; kingdom Metazoa; phylum Arthropoda; class Insecta; order Hemiptera; family Pseudococcidae; genus Paracoccus; species Paracoccus marginatus. The sequence goes on from FIZT01055757.1 coordinate 16,559, forward strand.
GAAAAACGGATTTTGTTTTTTCGCTGATAACGATACATGCACTTCGTCAAAACACGGACGTACTGACCACTCGGCGGCTGGCAACGTTAAGGTTAGGCGTTCACGTTTGGGTATACGGAGATAACCGAAATCATCTCCGAGCGTTTGGTATTGGACACCACTCCACGACGCGTCGAAGGGAATTCCAAACCCCACTTCGTTGTTTTCGTTCTACTACGTAAGCCAGGCAAACGTCACGTTTTCTACACTGGGAGGTTGAAAATGACGCGGTCGCGTGCCGTTTTCAGTCCATTTTTCTCATTAATTTCTTTCCCGGTGGGTTAGCGATGGCATCGGGTGGCACGTACGAACAACACCTGTCAACGACGAGAAGAAAACTACCTCGAAGGGTGGTTCAGAAAGCACGGCGGTGGTGATTTTTTTTGCCACCGACCGGTGTGCGGTGGAGAACGAGTTCGCTAATAGCGTGAGCAATGTTTATAATTAGCTATAGTTAATAGTTATTGATTAAATTGAGCGACTGCGTGATTATTCTTCTGCTATGATGAGAATTTTCCCCGAGGTGGGAATTTTTTTCAACTCTTGGTCTGGTTATCGGACGGTGGAAAATTCCTGCAGTTTCCTATCCTCCTCTCGTCCTCACTGAGACGCCCAAAATGCAAGATGCTTGATTATATAACTAGAAAATAATTGGCAAATATTCGATAGCGTGATTTTTGTTTTGATGATTTTTCTTTTTTCGTATCCGGAGGAGGCGTTGTACGTAATATTTTACGTGTTGGTTTTTTCTCTGTTGTGCAGAGAATTGATCACGAGTCGAGTTTGCCGATCAATCAAAAATTTATTTCGCATTTTCTATTCATTTTTATTTATTTATTTTTTTTCGAATTTACAGGCGAGCAAAGTTGGCGCTTGATTACTCATTCAGTCGAAGTATGGACGAGGTTTGATGGTGCTTCAATACGAAGTTTACAAAAAGAAGAAAGCAATCAGCGAAAAATTTCCTTTTGAACTTGAACCGATTCCAACTTCGATGTTGTGTTTATCAATGAAATGGAGAAATTTGTCCTGGGTTGTATTCTTAATGTTTTGCCAAAATAATGTGTTTACCGTTTACGAGCGAGAAGCTGAAGATATACCCAAAGATGAATTTCTTTTAGGTCGAAGAAATAAGGTGCGTATAACTTGGTGGGAATTTTTTACGTTTACACTTTGGCATTTGTAATTCGCTCCTTCCTACTATTTTGAACATTTTACAGTTTTATGTTTTCAAAAAAAAATATTTTGAGTTTTTTTTTTCAAATTTTTGTATTTTTTTTGTGCTCGTTCTGTTCCAAAATTTTTCAGTTCACTTGTAATTTTTTTTTTTTCAAAATTTTGACATCAATTTGTTTCATTATACCTAGTACCTGCTCAGTACTCATGTTCTTCAATTTTTTCAAAAATTTTCGTTTCATTTTTTAAATAATCAATTTAAATTCGCAAGCTCTCATTCTTTCCGCAATTTTGTCATCTAATCAAAATTTTAACATTTTTTATGAATTTTTCATTTGCTAACGCCATATAGACCGCTAATATGTTCATTTCTTTTTACAAAATTTTTATGTTGAATAAACTCATTTTTAAAAAAAAATTTGCCATTTTCATTTCGAAACGTAGAATTTTTTTCCAATAAATTTTAAAACATTGAGTTTTATTTACTTGTTATCAGTAAAAAATTTTTTGGTTTTTTCAAAATTTTCTTAATCGTATTCAATTTTTTTTTCATTTTCTATTGTGATCGTTTTCAGTATTTTTCATTTCTTTTCTGTTCAGTTTTTCTTTCATTAATTTTTTCAAAATTTTTGTTTATTCAAAAAATTTTCAAATTTGCTGAAAAATTTTTTCTGGCATTTTTTTAATGTTTTTAATTTTTGTTCTTTCAGATTGTTTTCAGTTTTTTCAATATTTTTGTAAATCTTGAATTTTTGATTTTTTTTTTTTCATTTCTTACAATGTTGTTATGTTAAATAAATTAATATTTTTGATTTTTTTTTCAATTTGGAATTTTCGTTCAAAACTGTTAAAACTTTGAATTTTATCTATTCGTTTTCACTAAAATTTTTTGAAAATTTTTCAATTTTTTTGGGTGTTATTTATAATTTTTTCAAGTTATTCAGTATTTTCATTTTGTTTGTGATGGTTTTCAGAATTTTTAAATTTTTTTTGTAAATCATCTAGTTTTTCTTTGAATAATTTTTTTTTAATTTTAATTTTCTGAAAATTTTTTTAATTCAACCAAGTAACAAATTGAAATTTTTTTTTCAAAATTTTTATTTTTTGCTCTTTTGAACCTTTTTATTTTTTAAAAAAATTTTCAATTTCCGGTTCATTTTTCATTTGTTTTTTAAATTTAGTGCAATGTTTTTCAGTTTTTTTCCAGTGAATTTTCAAAACTGGAATAACTTTTTTCAGTTCGTATTTTGTTTTAAATTTTCAATTATAGTCTTTCGCTTTTTTTTTCAATTTTTTCATAAATTCTCTTTTTTTTCCTGAGTATGTTTTTTAACTCTCCGCGCTTTGGAGGTTTTGATTCTTTTCAATTTTTAAAAATTTGAACACTGTTTCTTCATGTTTTTTTTTTTCAAAATTTTTAAAGTGAATAAAACATTTTTCTCAAGCTCATTCTCAATTTTTGGTGAAGTTTTTTTTGTCATTTTTTCCATCTGTTTCAAGAACAATTTTTTTTTCAATATTTCCTCAGTTTTCTGTTTCATTTTTTAGTTGTTTTTTCATTTTTTCTCTGATCGTTTTCTAGAATTTTTCAATTTTGTTGCTGTTAAATTTCAGTTTTCTTCGTCATAATTTTTTCTAAAAAAATTTTTTTCTCAATTTTTTTCTTTCAACTAACAATTTTATCCGATTTTTTCATTTTTAAATAGTTTTTCAAATTTTTTTGTTTTGCGTGTGATATTTTTTTTCATAATTTTTCTGCTTTTTTTGTTCAAATTTTAAAAACTTTCTTTTCCAGAATTTTGATTTTTTTCATTGGAACTTTTTTTTTCAATTGCGTTTAGAAAATTTGTTTTCAGTCTAATTGAAAATTTTTGCGATTTTCAGATCGTGTAACCTCACGTAACCATGTACGTACGTACCAAACAGCGTATAATTCTGTCAAGAATTTAAGGGTGCGGCTCCAATTACAGCTTTGAATCATCGATCGAATCTGCGAATCGCGACTGAAGAAGAAGGAAAAAAAATGAAACATTACGCAAACTGACTGTGGTGGAAATCGAAACACGTGCATCTCATCGCCCATTAATAAGGCGGATTGTACTCGTCGGATGATCGAATTTTGGCATAAAAATTGCACACTAGCAACTTGGATTACCGTCATATACAGGTAAATACCGGTTCTTAGTGCGCATTTTCATTATAAATTCGTATTCGAAATTGATATGGTTGCCCTTGTAATTATGATAGATTCGCGTTTTCTGATTCGTATTGCGGACAGATTAACCTGGTTGCCTGGCAAAAGGTAACTGAACTGCACGTCACGTAGGTACATACGTTTGTACTTGACGACGTTCAAATAAATAAAGCAAAGGCGGCGCGTAGATGTATTTGAATTTGAGATTACCTGTACGCGAGAAATAATAATTTACTAGATACTAATTTGCTTATTATTATTAACAGGGCTTCGATAATTTATTCTTGGTCTGATGCTCTCGGATCTTGAAGTATTCCCGAGGCGATGATTATATTAGCTTTGTGATCTTGTACGAAAAATAAGAACGGACGATCGATGGTGAATTTCTCGGTGACAGTTCGCGTTTGGACCGATGAAGCTGTAAGGAAACGCAAGGCACGAGCTCGTATTAATGATTCCAAAATAAAAAAACGAAAAATAGCTGTTCTATTCAAATGAATCAATTTTCAGTCTCGATGGATTAGAAATACCTCACTCGAGATTGAAAAAATTCGCATCGCACTACGTAAACAGCGTACAAAATAGGATATTCCAATATTTATGTAAAACACACGTAAACGACACCTGAATGCGACGACACGTTCGGATACGCGTCGCGTACCAGATTGTAGGCGAATTCAGATGCACATAAATACCGTACCGGTTAAGAAGTTCGGCGTTGCTGCGTCATTATCGATATTTATAGTGACCAGTTGCACGATGTCGTCAACAAATAAGTCGGAATCCTTGCTAATTGAATTGAAGTTCGCGTCTGACGTAAAAATTTTGTAAGCTCCGAGCTATACATGTAAACAGAAGCCGACGCATGAACGATCTCGCCTATTCAACGTAATGGGGTTTTCCCTAGTACGTTTTTCTTTCTCATTATCGCGCTTACTTACCTCGTTCAGGGACTTCTTCAGGTAGCTGATGGTTTTGAATTCGAACGACGGCATCGAGATTTGTACGTGTCGTTGTTCCAGCTTAGAAGACAACTCCGATAGGTTTACGTTGTCCAGATTTCGTAGCAGAGTAGATAAACCGTCTTTTTCGTTCGGTACGACGATCACGAAGGAGTAACGTTCGCCCTGAAAATTAATTCAGAAGGTGGGTAAGATGCATCGCGGAACCTGACTTTTTTTTCTAAAATGAAAACATGTATCGATTCCAGTTTTATTTGATTTTTTTTTTCGTTTTCGTTTTCGTTGTATGATTCTAGTGTATGATGATAAAGCATCAGCGGGAGTTCGTCGATATGATAATTTGGGCGCCTGTTGACTAGTTCGAATCCGGATTTTCGAAGACCTATATATTTTTTTAATACGTTCGTCTAGGTGACGTCATCGTCAAACACCAAGGTACCAGATGATTTTTTTTATGTTTATCATACCTACTACCTATTCTAAGGCGACATTTCTTTCGATAGATGTAATTTTATTCATAGGTTGAAATTACCAACTGGCCAAAGAATTAATTAGAATATTTGTACGGTTTGAATTATTCACGTATCCAACCTTATAAGGTATGAAGAAAATGCTGCTGTTTAATTCGGATAGCTGGCCGACGTTGAATTGTCCAACGGTGAACATCATCTTGGTCGAGATTTTATCGCCGTTTCGTAAGTAAAACGATTCGTTTCCTTGTTTGTACTGGAACGGCATCTTCCACAAGCCTTTGAAGTATAATCCGTTGAAAACAATCATTCTCGATAGGTGTTCTGAAAACGATGAAAATCGAGTTAGAAATTCGTGCTATAGTGCTATGGTGCTTTTCAACTCTCCTCCCTCGCCCGCTATAGAGGCATGGGTAAAATAGGTGTATTGAAGGTCTTGAGGTGAAAAAAATACCTGCGTCGAGAGAAGTACTCTAGAATTTCAATTTTTTTTTTTTTTGCAAAATTTTTGTTCCAAGTCCAAAATTGATCGGAATTCTATTTTTTAAAAATTTTTTAACTGGTCCTTATTATTAACCTATTTTCAAAAAATATTTTCGTCAAAAAACTAAAAAGTAGGAGAGGTACTTTTGGTCATGTTGTGATATGAATTTTCAAAAAGCAAGATTATTATGGAAATTTACATTTTTTAATTGTTTTTTTTTTTTTAAATCAATTCTAGAATTGGGGGGTTTAAATGGAAATTTGTAGTTTAGATCCTCGAAAACTTGGAATAATTATTCTCGAATTTATTTATTCATTAATATTTTTGCAAAATTCTAGAATTGGTTGAATTTAATTTTTCCTTTGAAATTTCTTTTAAGAATAATAGGTATTTGTTGAGTTTTGACTTGAAGTTTTGAAATCCTAGAATATTCCAGAATTTTTTCTATTCAGGAATTGATTGAATACTTTTTAGAGTAATTTCAAATTTATGCCTATTTTATTGAACTGGAATATTTTTTTCAAATAGTAGGTACATAATATCAAACATTTTTTCGATGAAAATGATATTCTAGGAAAATTTCAAAGAATCAAGTAACTTCTAGTCTCGAGTACCTACAAATTTATTTAATTCTTTGTTTTCAATTTTTAGAATCTAGAATTTTATAGGTTTCGTGAATTTGTCTTTTATTTGATCAAAATTTACCAAAAATTTAAAACGTACAATGAACAATATAATACGACCTTTTTTAATAGTTATTTTTTATGATTCAGTTTTTTTCCCATTCTGCGAATAAGTATTGCATACAGTATGACTCAAAAGTCTTGTCCACTTCTCATATCTCGGGACAGAAAAGAGATAGAAGGATGGTTGAAACGGCATTGCCTTTCTAGCGATGAGTACATCGAAGATCGATGATCAAATTTTCGATCGTTCATACA
>FIZT01055759.1:6795-18346 GCA_900065295.1 Paracoccus marginatus
GGGGGGGGGGGGGGGGGGGGGGGGGGGTCAATCAATCGAATGAAAATAAAAACTTGAAACCGTAACTGAAATGAACCAACAAAATTCAAATAGTTATGTAAGTATCGGAGAAAGATTCAAAAATATTCCCTGAATAATGTGAAAATCGTGGTATCGTTTTCTTCGCTTGCTAGGGAGAAAAGTCCTGAAAAAATCATCGGATTCCCATCTTATTTCATCAATAAAATTTTGAAGCATCAGTCCCATACCAAGGCATTTAAATTCAGAAAAAAATCGAATTGACTTTCTCCAATTTTTTTACAATTTTTTTTTTTTTTTTTTGTTCAAGTTTTCGAGACTGGAATCTGGAGACATGTCGTGTAAAAAATATAAAATGAGAATGTTTCACATTTTTGCAGACTCGACGAGGTATACGACCATTTTACATAGCGCAGCTATTTTTTTTTCGCTTTTGGTATAAATACCTACGTACGAAAATGCGTGAATTTTTTGTCGTATAGTTTAGCATGTAAAATTGACTTATTACGATATTTATGAGGTCGTAAATTAAAACGGTTCGGTTTCGTTGGTTGGCAAAAAAAAAATATGAAATAAAAAAAATGCTACATATTCGTATTATTATACCGAGAGCGAAAACCATCCAGCTGAATGAGAGGGAAAAAATGCACATCGGAATAAAGAAAAAAAAAATATACTTATACTTAATTCCAAATCCTCGCATACGTACATGCAAGAGAAAGCTATATAACCATAGTAACTGAGTTTATTTTAATATACACGTGTATTGCCTTACATTTATAAACTACATCCCCTGCAACGACTACTACATACAGCTCGTACATATACCTACCATACGTAATTTACATGTAGCACACACGTTCCACATAACATGATCCGCCACCTTGATACACATAAGCGCGAATAATTTTTGAGATTTAATTAAAATTCTGTTCCGCCATATGCCAAAATATGATTTATATTTTTTCATTCGCCTATACGTACGTCTCTATACGTATACAATATTGATGCGTGCAAAACAAAATCATTCGGAACACAGTTTGAAATTCGCCTATCCACGCAGCCATATGTATGGTTCATGAATCGGAAAATCATCAATGCGCCTGTTAGCCCGGACGGTACAGGAACGGGATAAACTGCATGGGCCGCGATGACGGTAGGGTACACTGTACAAGTGTACAGCGTGTATAGATGATGGCGCGGCAGAGTAAGTATACTCTGCAGCCAGCGAAGAGAATCGCGAACGCGGCACATCAACTATACACCGAAGCCAAGTGGCAGCGTAGAAAAATGTGTCCGTGGGGTGTAATAAATCACGTCGAGTTGGTTTCTTTTGCTCTGCGTGTACGGTACGTATGTACGTTATGGCCTGGCATCGCGTATTTCGGCGCATAATTTAGTCGCGAAGAATAGTACAGATACTATGTACCATAATACACGAATTTACCGTATTTGCTTACGTACGTATAGCGTATAGATCGTGTAATAAACTTATGACTGGAGGAGGGGCATGAAGTAGGAGAGGTTTGACCATTTTTACCCCCAAAGCAGCATCGATTTCAGCGAAACGTACGTGTATTGGACTACCCGTTGAGATACTAATGCTTCGGTGTAATGTTTATTTCTTCGCCATTATGTTCATCATTTTGGAAAGTATACACCTCGAGGATTGAATATAATTTTGAGAGCAGATAAAGGGAGAAAACGTGAGGGAAATGATGCGCTGGTCAGTCAGCTCGCTAATTTATTTATGTGGGTCGAATAGAAAAAGGGTAGGTGCGTGTCAATGGTATGGGCGACAGGGACATTGGCAAATTGTTGAGATTGATCAGTGATAGCAAGAGGGTGGTTTTTGGATGAGCAATAACCAACACATTAGAGTTTCCCTAGAGGGTTTTTTGACCAACGCGATGACTGCTACGGCGTGACATGACGGTTTCTCTTGATGACGAATTCTTCGAATTTAGTCTGTATGAGCTCGACTGCAAAATACAACCTTTTTTCGCCTTCTATCTTTCAATTTCGCTGCTTCTGACAGAATGATAATTTTTCCAAAGGTTGTTAATTTTATTAAACCAGGCGACTTTTTGAAACAGCTTCATTTTGAAATTTTGTCAATTTTCCTAAATTCGGCGATTCTCCAAAATTTGTCTTGTTTTTCAGAATTTGTCCATGTCGAAAAAATTTTTAATTCATCAAAATGCAAAGATTTTTCAAAATTTCCAAAATTGGTCATTTTCCTCACATTGTTGATTTTCTAAATTTTGTATTTCTTAATTTCGACTGTTAGGTTCACACATCCACGGTCTGCGTAAACCTATCTATCCTCATCGTCTCTGATTTCTAAAAAATTCCTCACTCGATAAGCCGCCCCCAACCAGAATCTCGCATACCCAAAAGTTTATGTACACCGCACGTATACAACACCTACCTGACCTCACCTTCCCCAGCCTATTGCAAAATCCTTTATCCAGCTCGTCGTCGTACGAGTAATTTTCGCTCAAGAATATAAAATCGTCTTAAAAGGCACATACCTAAGTACATATACCGTACAACGTATAGACATGCACATTCAGCAAGGAAACCCAGTCGTCATACCTTACGCACACACCACGTTCGTAATAAGTTGAAAGCATTCTACGTCGCGAGAATTCGTTACAAATAGCGCAGTCGTACCCTTTTGATGTTTTTTAATTAAATACGCACCGGCATCGTAGTCGTATACGTCTCGGAAAAGCTCGTCGCCTAAAGAAAACTGACAAGAGGGGAGGAATCGAGTCTATGTACGGGGAAACGTATGTACTCGTACGTGTGCGCTTTATATTCTTTCTCTAGGTAAAATTTTAAAAGCTTCTAAATAACGCACGCTAATATTTCATCGGTGTCAGAGCTCGCTAGGTATAAACCCACCTCGTCACTCCCTATCCATCGCCTGCAGCGAACAATGTACGTATGAATGTATTTGCGTGGTTGCCGCAGAGCTTCAATGAGTGAATAAAACGAAAACAAAAATGGGGAGGGGAAAGGAGTAGAAATGCTCTTAGTGGGACTGAGTTTTTTTGGAAGCATTTTTTTGGAGTTGGTAAGCTCATGTGTGTGGACAGAAATCGATTCGAATCTATAATTTTCAATCAAATTTGATAACATATCTATTCAACTTTATCTAAGTAGATATCCCATTGAAATTTCATAAAAGAAGAGGCAGGAATACTGGGTGGGGGAGTACAAACACCCATTGCACATAATTCTAATTTTTTTAAATTCTTTTCCTCCCAATTTTCATCTTAAAAACAATAGCAACGACAAACTGAACACATTCTTGGAAAAACTGATCGAAAATGTAGCCACTTACTTTATCGATACGAAAATATTTTATGGTCACAGATCGTACGCCACGCTACAAAAAATACCCAGCGAACATTTCATTTTAAAGAGAGCTCAGCATAAGAGTGAGCAATATCTTGCAATACACATAATGCACTTGGCCGCACGCCATAGTGAACTACCCCACAATACACTGGTTGGAGGTCGCGCATCGTACAGATTCAGTTAGAGTATCGAAGTGAAAAAAAATGAACGACATTCGCAAACATGTTAAAGGTACGCATTTCTATTCACGGTGGGAAAACGATAGAAATTTGTATCGTTAGAACCACGTACATCAGCCAATTCGAACTTTACGAGCCGGACTTTGCGATCTCGATTTCCGTATTCAATTACGAAATTTTGTATACGTTCCAAGAAACAGAATAAAAAAGTGGACGAAGAAGCAGCCAGCAGCGGTACACCGCCAAGTTGCACACCACGTACTCGTGTTTTTGCGATGCGATGATACGAAGAGATTCGTATAGTTTCACCTGCAGCTGCGGTGAATATTTCCGCTGCGAAAGTTTTGTAGATACCTATGCTATGTAGCTTTTGAATAAGCCAGCCGGTCTAACATTTCAGGACATTGAAATAAGCAACTTTAAGCCCAGAATGCAGTTTTTGTTTACTTTCGAATCTTTTCTGCACTTACGTAACAGAAAAAAAAAGATGCCGAGTATTTGTATCCTTATTCCATTTTTTTTTTTTCAGTTTCGTACACCGGATAGGTATTAAATAACTTTTCAGCTGAAGTCGTGAGTTCCTCTTTCGTTCGGTGTACTTATACGTACTTTCACTCAACTAGGGCGGGTTTTCCGCGATGAAAATTCATTTCCTGCTGAGGTTAAGTGCTTCTCGACGAAATACCGGAGAAGTCCGAAAACAGATGGGAATACAAGCGAGTTTCTCGATACATGTGGTCTGCGCCAGGAGGAGTTACTCCGACATAAAAATTTGATGTCTAATAGCCATAGAATTTTTGAAGCAAATATTTATTCGCTTACTAAAAGATGAAAACATTTCAAATTTGAAAAAAATGAAAATGATTGGAAAAAAACACAAATTATATAAAAAATCTATAAGTTTCGAAAAATTACAATCTTTAAGAAACTGTCAAATGTTATGAGAAAATAAAAATTGAAAAAATGACAAACTTTTAAAAGTAGACCAATTTTGAGAAGTTATACACGTGTATTCGATTTTAAGAATTTCGAGAAATTGATCAAATTGGAAAACTGAAAATTCTAGAGAAATTGACCGAGGAGTTTAATAAATTTTAACTGATACAAAATGAGTAGAAATTTTCAAATTTTGAGAGGATTTCCGAATTTTGAAACTTGATAAAATGTTGCCTAATTTTGAGAATTTCAAGAAATTGGCCGAGTCAGAAAAATTGACAAATTCAAGAAATTCACTGATTTCAAAGAACTGACTGGTTTTGAGAAGTTGAGCCATTTGGAGATGTTGCTGAATTTCGAGGAATTGGTCAATTGAAGGAATTTTGAGGAATAAACCGGATCAGAAAAATTGACAAATTCAAGGAGATTCGCTGAATTTGAGGAATTGACCGGTTTTGAGAAATTGAGCGAATATGAGGAATTGATAAACTTTAAGAAATTTCAAAATGTTGAGAAGTTTTCGAATTTTAAGAATGCGGAAAGGGTGATAAAATTAGAAAATTTGGGAATTTATAGAATTTGAGGAATTGACTGGTCATTTTGAGAAATCGATGAATTTTTAAAAACCGACACACTTTGAGTAAATTAACCGAATTCGATACTGTTGGCAAATTTTGAGAAATTGACAAATTTTGTGAAGTTGTTAAATTTTGAGAATCTCAAAGAATTGATAGATTTGGAAAAATTGAACAGTTTTGTGAAATTAATTAATTTTCAGGAAGTGGAGTACCTACCTATTCTGAGAAATCGACACATTTCCTGAATTTGGAAAATTTCGACAAATTGTGGAATTTTGAGAAATAGACCGAATTTGAGGAATTGCCTTTTTTTCGAGGAATTATCAAATTTTGAGAAGTTGGCCAATTTTGAGAATTTTTGAAAATCAACTAAATTTGAGGAATCGGTAAACTTGATAGATTTTTAAAAACTGAGACTGATAAGTTCTGAAGAATTGACAGAAATTCCGTAATTTCCCCCAATTTCGTCAAAAATTTTTCTCATATTCGACTTCTTACGTAGTCTACAATAATTTCTATACACAACCTCGCCACGTTCAAAACCCATTCACAAATTTTATAAATTTTCAAACCCTTTCAAGGCGGTTTACATTGCCTTCGTCACAACTGTACGCCTTGTTTTGTCGTTATTAAACCATCAAAGAAGCCCACAAAGACGAAACAGGGAATAAAAGACGAGTCGAATCCGCAGAGTCGAAAAAGGAAGCCTCGAGATAACTGAAACCCGCAAAAATATAAAGTTAAAACTGAACAGCGGAAAAAATAAATCGCCGACGAGAATTTCGTTGCGCGCAGAGCAGAGTAAGTAGGTAATCTAGGACTTGTATACTTAACATGGCATAGTATAACGTGGTACTACATATAACGAAGCTACATAGGAACCCCGTATAGCGGACCAATTTAAGCGCGAAATTCGCTGTAAACAGCGCTTTCGCACGGGTCAGTAAAAATACTTCCTTTTTGTGTTTCTACTGGCTAGCATTTCCGTGGGACCATAGCTCGGCTGGTGAGAAGGCGAAAATGAAAACAAGAGTAACTTCACGAATGTAAAAAAAATTTAAGGTATAGTTATGTGGCACTCGATGTAAAAAAATCTCCTCGCTATACGAGCTGTTAGATGAAATTTCGAGGCATGCTCGCGTCATATTATTTAGCCTAATTCTCGTATTTTCACGGGGGAAAAAAAATGTAGGTAGGCGATCTGGCCGAGGATCGTATCTGGTTTTTTACTTCAAATTACCCGAGTACGTATACAAAATCAATATACCTTTATAAGAGAGACGAGAGAAGCGAAACCGAAAGTACCCATATTTTCACCCCTCCCGCGACCCCGTTCGCTATTTGCACTCTCGATCGTCGCGTCGTAAAATACGTCCAATAAAAACGTTGGCAGAGAAAGAGCGCGAGAAAAAAACCTAGGGCTTAATTTTTTAAGTAACCAATTTCCAAGCAAAGACGCGTATTTCGAGCGTAAAGCGAGTTGCGAAAAAAATGCGTATTTTCCTTCCCTTAACGGCGCATAAATCAGCGATCTTTGCGCCAGCAAAGCGGAAAAAAGGCTCGAAAAAGCTCTCGGCCCGCGTACCGTCTCCCATCTACGTACCACCTGCGTGGTAACCATCGTGAGAGAAAGAAGAGTGAAAAAAAAAACGGCAGCACTCTGCACCAAAATGTGTTCTTGAAAAATAAACCATCCTCTGCGGAGTATCCTCTCTGATGGTTTATCCATTGCGGCTCGTCTTCGATTCGGGGTTATACATACGTAGCGTACGTCCTCGCAGCACACACCTCAAACACACGTCGACCACGTGTATGCAATCCATCTAAACCTCAACCTCTACAGCTACCCTGTCCCAGTGTCTTCTGTTTTACGACCACGATGCTGCGAAACGTGCAGCATGTACTGTAATGCGCACATAGTTCGAAAACTTTTGTAATTTATTTGTTTAAACTAAACGAATTAAATTTCAGCAACATAAATTGCCCTTCCCTTAATTCGTTCTTGAATCGTTGAGGCGAGGTACGACGACATCGATGAAAAACTCGCTATAAACGGGCTAAATAGCGGATACAAGACGACTGCGACCGAGAAGAGAAGAGAAGGGAAAAGTGGGCTTGGGCTGGCTTTATGCAACATACACACCACCGCATTTTAGGCTATACAGACTGCCGTGCCAGCCTGCGTATGAGCCCTCTTCGCTCAGCATCGTGCATCTTTCGCCTTTTCTTCCATGATTTTGTAATTACCTTTAACTTGGTTAAATTCCAACTTTTCCCGAACACATTACACGATTTCTCGCAGCACCGCCGCCCAGCCCTGTACGTGCCCGCCGATTTGGAGAGCTTCTCACCACTGTACACTTCGTCGTCGAGTAGTCTACGTTCGGTATTGCTTACCTACTCGTGTTTCACTCCGCAGTTTTATCCGACTTCGTGATTTTCAAATAATAATATTATGCTGTTTCATTTCTTGCAATAAAAATATATTTTTTGCAATTTTTGAAAAATAATGTCAGTTTTGCGATTTTAAAATACCCTGCATTTTCGTATTTCTTGCAACAACGGCAAGGTTTAGCAATTTTTTGTAATTTTTCAATTTTTTTAACTTAAGAGTTATTCCAAAAAAAAACCTGATAATTTCTGTAATTTTTTCAATAAGTATTGAAAAAATTTGTAGTTTGCAATATTGCAATTTTCGAGTGATTTTCAAATTTTGAACAGTAAAAATTTTAATTTTTGCAAATTTTTAAATAATTTGCAATTTTTGAATGATTTGTATTTTTTTGCAGTTTATGCAGTTTGGAAAAAATTTAAATTTTACACGATTCTTGCAATTTTCAACAAATTTGCAATTTTGCAATTTTTTGCAATTTTCAAAAACTTTGCAGTTGTTGCAATTTTTAAAAAATTGGTAATTTTTGTAATTTTTAACAAATTTGAAATTTGCACGATTGTTGCATCTTTCCAAAAAATTCGCCATCTTTTGTTATTTCAAAAAAATTTGCGATTCGCAAAATGTTGACAATTTTCAAAAAATCGGTAGATATTTTTTGCAATCGCAATTATTTTAGCACACAGTTCAAAAATTTTTGCCCGAAGCCTCTACACATTCTATTCATTTAAAAAACCAACTACTCTTTTCCACCGACGGGAAAAAAACTCAGATTCCCGTTTACGTACTCGCATCAAAATAAACTTACGAGCTTGTGTAAACCTTCTATGGCATAGGCTACCGATACCAAACGAGGTCGAAATATAAATAAAAAAAAAACACCACATTGAATTGCGGATTGCGTCAAAAACAATAGAAAAAACCAAGCCACCGATAAATCTTCGTTCATGTCACACTGACTCAGTGCGCTACATTCGTATACTACCCATATAACGCAGTGTTCAGATAAAGCAAGAGACCGGGGTAGGAATAAAGCCGGTCTTTCATTTTCATTTTATACCGCCACAATATAATGTATATTACGTTACGTGAGCTGCCGAGACGAGCTCTTCGGCACGGCGACTCGAATCCATCACGAGGACTAACGTCGCAACGTTCCCGCAGCGACTCGGCATCTCGTTAATTTGACAGGTAAAACAGTGACCGTGTGGTTTATTCGACCAATTTTTTTTTCCTCGTTCGTTCGTTGACTTACCTGTAACAGAAAGAAAAATAGAAACAAAATTAATGTCGGCGGTTAGTTGAAAAGAATTTTACCCATTTTGATTCCTTTTTTCGTTTGATTTTTTTTTTCACGTGAATTGTTCCATTGTTTCTTAAACAGTACTTATCCGAGACGGGTGAAATTGATGCGACTTGCCATTTTTTTACTCGCAAACAATCCTGCATCGCGCTATAACTTGATGAAAAAGTCGAACGGCTGAGCATTCGCGTAAAAAGGAAAGGGCAGATATTCGTGTATAGTACCGAAAACACAAAACACCATACCGAAGCGATTGTTCGTAAACAAAAGACGCTACGAGGCAGCGGTGAAATTAATAAAACAGAGAAGAGAATTATGCAATACCAAGTACCTACTATTTTGCGGCCATCTTAGAATAAGACTATGAAGTTTTATGCCCAAAATAATAAAAGTATGGTATTAAATTGAAGCACGCTTTTATTGTTTCCGGAAGAGCTGGCGGTATACACCAGTAGATAATTATACAATTTTATGTACGTATCTGTGTGAAAAGATGATGGAATAATGAGGCCGGTAGTACCTATAGCCCATTGCATGGACTGCTGTAACTTGTATTGTATAATAATGGTACCGCAGAAGAAAGAGTTTTCATTTTTTCAACATTTTGCCAGTTTTTTAAAATTTGATCATTTTTTTTTTTTATAGTTGAGCAAAGTGTAGAAAATTGAAACATTTTCAAGATGACAAATTTTAACAAAATAGGAATTTCAGGAAATTGATGAATACTCAAAAATTAACCAACTCGAGGAGATTGAAATTTTTTAAAAATTCGAAATTGAAAAATTTTCAAGAATTGGCAAACTTCAAAAAATGGTCAAATCTTGGAAAATTTTACAAAATTGTCAAATTCTACAAAATTGTCAATTAAATTTTACAAAATTAGCTTTACAAACCGCAGACCACAAAAACTCAGCCCAGTGTACGAGATCAACGCGACGTCGCCATCGAATACTCGTGTAGGGTACTGCTGCTGTGCTGTTTTTTACACAATTTATCCGAGTACGCTGACCGATAGACGCGCCCACAAAGCGAGATTTACTTGACTAATTTATCGTTTCTAATAGTTGAAACGTGTGTGCTGCGGACTATGCATAGGTACCACATCGCCTTCCATTTCATTATACCCAAAATGTAAAAGGTACTAAAAGAACGAATGAGTAGGGCTCGTCGCCCATCTCGTCGTCTTATTTCGCACAAAACCCAGACGTTTGAAAAGTTAAAGTCAATTATACGAGTGAACAAATTCATAGCTTCGAGACAGCGACGCTATAGAATTGGACGTAATTTGCCTGACAGCCTTCATGTCGAGACAGCGGAGTATATGAGAGAGAGAGAGAGAGCAGATATTCCGAGTGTAGGCATTAAAGAAGTAAACTTTCACAGCTTTTTCGTAAATCTTAATATGTACGGATTATCATAAATACTCTGCACGTGGACTCGATACTCTTTACAAAGTCTACACCGAGCTTTTATAGGAAGGATACCGAAAATCCTTAACAACGCTGTCGACTATCGTTTTAATGAATGACAATCCGACGTAAAATCGTATACTATGGATAGTGAAGAGATCAGCTTGCAGTATATTACACATTAAGGTGCGGCGAAAATACAGCTGCACGTTATAAAAGAGTCTTCGCAATAATACTCAACGACGAGCCAATTATAACGTAATTAATTAAAGGTTCTCTGGGCGAGGAACGCATACAGCTCGACGTGAATGAATTTTAATTAAAAATTGCTGTACTCGTTCGCAGATACATAAATTCGCTTTAAGCGTTCAGTCGTGTTATTATAATAATATACTAATACGACACGATGATCGCTATACGTATACGTTCTATATTATATTTGTACTCATTTTACATACAACTGCACCCAGCAAAATGGGTAAAAGCCAACAGTCCTCATTTCCAACCCCCCTCGCGGTACGAATTTTTTTCAACGAGAAACCGTGTCTGAAAATTTTTTATCTTTTTTTTTTCATTCATTTTACAGACCGTACGAGAGTTTTATGAGACGTAATTTGTCTCCTCTCCGGTACCAGCAGCCGGGCCACAATGCAATAAAACAGCGTATTATAAATGGATGCTCGTTTTGAAAACGCTTGTACATGAAATGAGTTGAAAAATTATGAATTTTTTTTACAGCCGCTATTACGTCTGCTATTTTGAGTGTACGTAAAGGCTATAAAAGGTCGAGAATGCATAATTACACGCGGTTTTCAATTTATTTTTTTCGCCTCCGATTGTGTAAGAAAATAGGCAGCGAGAGGAACGATATGATTCTGGAGTTTTCGAGTAGGTTCGGAGAGTGATAAATGAGCTGTGGTGTACACGTGTCAATTCGACGATGAACCGAAAAACAAGGAATTTTTTTCCCTTTTTTTTTAGCCAAACAATAACGAAGTGATTTCGAATATTTTTTACTAACTTTTCCCTATAAAAGATGATCATTCTATTTCGATGTTTTTTTTTCCAAAAATTAAAATTATTTGATGAAAGAAGTTGAAAAACATCCAAAGGCACAATTCCTACTTCAACTATTTTTCAATCTCTCTTCTTTAACATTGAAAAACTTTCAAAAAATTTTGGAATTTGGAGAAAAAACATTTTGAAATTTTTTCACAAGAATGAGCTCACCATCAGTACACTTCATTCGAACCAGCCAGACAACTTCCCAAAATTTTTTAATTTTTTTGATATTTTTTAGAGGACCTCCATATAGGCGGAGATGGACCATAATTTTGGTGAGGGGGGGGGGGGGGGGGCTAAAGCCC
>FIZT01055812.1:0-20951 GCA_900065295.1 Paracoccus marginatus
TATTTCAGAATGCCAAATTTTGGCTGTGGGGGTTTCTCGTGATGCTCTAAAAGCCTGTTATAAAAAATTTTCATTTGGCGTGTGAGACCTCGGGTAGCTCCCTTGTGAGAATGCTCCAAAAAAAATTTTCAGCTCCCTGTGAGGCTGTGACTCCAGCAGCCTGAATTATGGATGGTTCTTTAAAAAGAAAAGAATGGCTCGGATCGTTGGAGTGCAAGAAACTTGGAAAATTTTCAAGGCATTCTCAACTCAGACTTCACAGTATTTTAGTGGAAAGATTTGAAATTTGAATTTTCAAAATTTGGTTAAAATTGAAATCGATTTCGATCTCAGTTCAAAGTTTTCTTGTCCATTTTCAACGTCTCTCCTGCTGATCGATTTTTTTTCATAAAGACATGTTTATGAATATGCAAGGTTCGTTTTGGCTTTTTACTCGTCCAATTTTGCGTGAAAATTCGTCCAGACTAGAGTAGTTAGCAGCTTTTCGGTATCCATTTTAATCCGCAAGTCGGAGCAGTCTGCTACTGTGTGCGGTTACTTCGAATTGGCTCCGTTTGTCTGCCAAGTCTCGATGAATCTAGACAGCGATGGCAAATATAATATCGATAATTCATCCGAGAGTTCATCAAGAACATAAAAAAAAATCTGGTTCTATCACACGCGCGCATTAAATACAAATCAGCGAGGCTCGTTCCGTTTTTTTTTCACGTTTACATCTCGTGTAGTATGTACCAAAGGGTAAAAAAAAAAACAAACGACAACAACAACGTTGTGGTATCGAAAAACAGCGTAGAAATTATGAACTATTATTTCAGTTTCAATTAATATTTCTCCAGTATGTCGTTCGCGTTCCCTCCCACGAATACGATAAAGTGTACGACCGGATTGATGAATGTCCTCGATAAAATTCCTATACCGCAGGTTGACTCTTTTTACAATGGATGAATGGTTGTCAGGTACCTACATAATATGAGTTTTGTACGTAACTTGTAGACCATGTAGGTCCAGAGGAGGGGAAAAAATGAATCGCGTGTATGAGACGCCAATAAAATGCTGCTCGTACGACTTAATCGGCGCTACCGATGTTCAGGCTACAAGAACGACGGAGATGCGATTTTGGACATGGCCAGAGCAGGCTGACCGAAGAATCAGAGTTTTCACACCACCACGCTGGCTGCATATTTAACTCGAACAGATTGTCTTTTGTGTTTTTCGCTCTGTCTCTTTTCTCGTTCTTTTTTGGCGTATTTTTTTTTTTTTTTTTAGCACAAAGATGCGACACTTTGTTATGTCCCAATTTGTTGGTTGTCTTGCGGCATGCATGCGGTGATGGTAGCGCGCGGGTCCGGCCTGGCCAAAGCGCAGACCCCGGCTACAAGGCATTTTCCACAATGTCGAGCGGAGGTTGAAGGTTGGCTTCTGAGGTTCATTATCTGTATGTAAAATCAAGAGTACAAAAAACAAATAATGCTTATAATATATTGTAAAGAGAAATAGGACGCTTTAGCCACCGTTTATCTAGCCTCGAGGATCTTTAACTCATTGTTACGATGTCCAGCTCGGTTTATTTATTACTGCCCCGGTATAAACGATTAGTTTTGCAAAATAGATGCTGCTTAACCGGCGAACACTGAGAATTAGGTCGATGACATCTTTATAAATAAAAAGCGAATCGCCTTCTCTTATGTAGCATCTCTCTTTTTACGCGCATTTGCGAATCCTCTCTCGGTATAGGTATATTCGTATACTGCGTCGTATCTTCGAGCTTCATCTCACAGTACTCGTATATGTACGTAAGTATTCGATACGATTTTTTTTTCTCCCTACTACCTTAGGGCTTCTTCTCTTTCTGCTTGCGCTCGGCAATTCCAATAGGTATAGGATATCTTTATCGAGAAATGTTTATTTATAGCCAATTACCATCTTCCCAATTCTGTATGGTTAATTGTTCGCGTATACGCGGCGCGACATCGTGAAGATAACACGCGAACGAGCTCGCCGCGTATACTTACCATCGCACAATGCGCCGCGCTAATTTCTAACGCCATTTCGAAGCGATTAGTTGAAAAGCTTTTGTTAGTATACGGTATACCGAAAAGAATTAGCCTCTATCTCGATTCATAATTGATGTTCGTATGCGTATAAAATAAACGAAAGCGCGCCACAAATCTGAAGAACCGTTTGTAATACGGATTAAAGTCGCTGTAACTGCGTATATCATAGCAATATATGTAGGTATTTGTATGTTCGCGCGATAAATAATACACGAACTATATCAGTTAGAAAACATTGCCTGCCGCTGCTGTGGAAAATACACATTTTGCATATTTTGTTATACATTTTTATATACCTAGTTGGATAAAAAAAAAAACTTTTTCGTGCGGTTTATGACGGTGTTGTTTTTTTTGTTTCTTTTTTTTTTTGTTTTGCGGAAGCACGTAATCTTAGAGAAATGAAAATAACAGGAAAACACGCGAAAACAACGCTGGTCTTTTTTTATACATACCTTTTATGCTTTTTAATCGTTAGCATGTTATTGAAGTTGTTTTCTTCGATATCACGCTTATGTTAATACATTGTCGTTATATTTTATACCTTCCTTAACTAAATGCAATAAAATTCTTGCACCTATGTTATTAGCAATAGCTGCGGCTCGGTCGCCAAGCCGAAAGAATAAACGAACGTCGCGTCGCTGCGGCTGAAACGAATTACTTACCGCGTATTGGTCGCAACTTTTTTCCACGCACGAGTTGTACTTACTCGGGTTCGAATTGTATATGCTTTGTTGGTCAAATTTTTGAAAAAATAGCGCTTTCGACTGTGGAAATATTAGAAAGGGATGTCATGTCAGGTCAGGTGGTCAAAATTGATGTTTTTAAAATTTTTTTTAATGTCTCTATCCAGGTTGTCGCCGGCGTGTTCGTTATTCCAAACTTCCTTGCTGATTCGAATTACTGGCTGGGAAGTATATAATGAGGGTTTTCTGTGGGGTTTTCTATTTTTTTTTCTTGAAGATAGATAAAAATGGAAAGATTCAGTAAGGCTGTTGATGCTTTTGCTCGAAATTTGATTTTTGACAACTTTACTCAAAATAGATTTTTCAAACCATTTTCCTGAGTCAATTTTTTTAAATACCGCTCGTAACTGGATTTTTGATCATTTTGCTGGAAATTGAATCTTTGATAATTTGCTTCAAATAAACTAAATTTTTGAATTTTTTTCCAAGGTTGGATTTTCAAAAATTTAATTTTGAAAATTTCCTGAAAAACTGAATTTTTGACATATTGAAAAAAATTAAATTTTCTATTGAATCTTGCTAAAAATTGATTTTTTTACAATTTTGCTCAAAATTAGTATTTTTAGAATATTTTTCCTCCAATACCTGAATTGAATTTCGGGCAATTTTCTCAAAAGTGAATTTTTAATAATTAATTTTTCAGTCGAATTCAATTTTCAAAAAAAAAAAAAAGAATTTTTGGCAGTTTTGCTAAAAACTGATTTTTGACTAATTTTATAGTCGGGGTCATTTCTATTGATTTATTTTTTTCATTTTTGCTCAAAATTGAACTTTGACAATTTTGTTCTAAAATAAATTATCGGTGATTTCCCTCAAAATCAGGTTTTTGACAATTTCGGTACAATTTGTGCTTTCCACAAATTAATTAAACTTCCAAGAATTATTTAATTTTGGCTGATTTTGCATGATTATTCTTGGAATTAATTTTTTTTTTTCAAAATTGTTTCTTTAGAAAACTTGCTATCATTTTATTAAATTATTTTACTGAAGATTTTGCTCTAAATTAAGTAGGTACATTTCTTTTTAAATCCTGCTTGAAAATAAGTTTTTGATCATCTCGATCAAAATTTACTTTTTTTTTGCATTCAGTTTTCGAAAAAAATTGAATTTTTGTTTATTTCGCTAAAAACTTTTCTTTTTGACAATTGAAGGAAAATTAGGAATTCTGGAATTTTGCTCAAAATTGAATTTTTGCCATTTTCGCTCCAGTTCATTTTTTTTTTAAAGATTTTGATCATAATTTATTTTTTTTTTGGAAATTTTTCAGGCATCAAAGCGAGTAACTTTTTTAGGGTGTTGGTTACTTTTTTGACTCGAGTCACTTTTGGTCACTTTTCACATCTAAAAGGTCACTTTGGTCACTTTTTCCCTCAGAAGTCACTTTTTCTTCGCAATTTCAAGCAAAAATTGAAATTTCCAAGTGAAAATGGCAATTTTTCCAAAAAAATATCTCAAAATTTTTGCATTCGCTTTGCTCGGGCCTTATCATACCTTCTGTTTTAAAAGTTCTGGTTAAAAAAATTATTTGCTTTGAAAATGGCCATTTTGGACTGAACCCCCCCCCTCCCCCTCCAATAATTATGATTCATCCGACTGTGGTTTTGTCATCATCTATACTCTGATGGTTCAGTGACACCTATGCTAATTTCAGTTCATTAATCTTTGAAATGATTTTAGAAAACTACAAAAAAAAATTGCTCCCAATGGAAACTGCCAAAAAAATGCCCCTCCCCCTCTCCGAAAAATTGATTTTTGGTTGCTGTTTGGTTATTTTTTGGTCACTTTTTGTCACTTTTTGCTCAAAGAAAGCGAGTAAAAGTCACTTTTTTTCTTCAGAATTTCGTTTTGATGCCTGATTTTTTAAAAGTTACATTAATGGCAATTTCGCTGCAAACTGATTTTTATAATTTTAATAAAATTATATCTCCAGGAATTTTTCTCCAATTTCTATGTTTTGAAGTTTTTTTTTCGATTTTTTTTTTCTCAATTTGGCTCTTGAATTGATGTTTTTGAATTCCTTTTCATAACTGAGTGTTTGAAAATAATGCTTGAAATTGATTTTCTTACAAATGTGTTCTAAAAAATAGTCACTTACTAAGACGTACATATAAATACGTAGGCAATTAAAACCACAGCTTGAACGAAATCATAAAGATATTAAAAAAGCATTACACGCTGCAAATGGTGGATCATCTCTACGATAAGCATTTTTTCCGAATCATTTTTACTTAGTCGAAGGTGTACAGATTAGATTTCGTCTCGTGTATTTCGCTCTATTAAACCATTATTGTCGAGTGCGTTTTTGGGGGGGGGGGGGGGGGGCATGTACCTGCGTAATGTCGATTGGTAAAGGCAGCGGTGATCAACGCTGCGGTAATTTTCTGCTGACGCTTGGCGCGATATGAAAAACCGATACGGTGAGGCGCGACAGTAGGTACACATACTTGCTATGGGTAATAATAGTATGTAACGAAGTGCGCGCATCGTATGGAAGAAGGCGACCTGGTGGGGTGAAAAGTAAAATAAGAAAAAAAAGTCTTCCTCGGTTGCATAGTTCATCAGAAATGGCCTATAATTCTTGTCTGGCAAAACGTGACTACTGAATCATTGCCGGTATTAATTGGTAGAAGTGGCGGACGTGTTCTTTAAGATATTATCTGCAAATCGTTGCGGAGCTGTTTTGCGGGAGTTTGTTCCGCGCGCCGCTGCTAAACAAGAGGTCATCATGAATTAGAAGAATTTCAGCTTCTTATGGGTTTCGATTTTACGCTTATGTGTGTAGTGTACCCACCTACCTACTTAGGTATACTCCTGCCGGTGTATTTACCTATGGCGAAGAGAAGGGGGTAAGGTGCGTAGATATGGTTTGTTCCTACGAAAACGTACTCTCTCATATGAAATCAGTGAAAAATCACTAATCTCCAGTCAGAATTGCAACGCAGGAGCTAATCAGAAAAAAATTTGGTGAAATTTCAGCAGCAAATTTCGCTGAAGTTTTGATGATTTTTCATCGATATCTTAGTGAAAAAAAATCCCTGAAAAAATCAGTGAAAAGTCACTGAAATATCAGTGAAAATTGTCGAAATTTCAGTGAAATTGACTGAAACTTCGGCTATATTTTCACTGATAATATCAGTGAATTTTTTCACTGATTGGCTCCTGTACTGCAATTCTGCCTCAAGATCAGTGGTTTTTCACTGATCACAAATGAGAGATTAAAAAAACGTTCTCGAATTTTTTTTTTTGAATCGTATTTACAGATGTATTGCTTACGTAGATATACCACTCATGCGAGATCTTTTACATGAAAAAGTTTCGGTACATCTGTATTTATAAAGTAGCACTATCGTCGAGGCAATCGCACTTCAGAATTTAACGCGAACATGTGTTACTGTATGTTAAAGACTCCTGTATAATTTTTTTTAACGCTTGTATAACACGAGTTATAAAAAAAAAACCATCTTAATTATTTTTAACGTGTACAAAAAAGGGAGAGAGAAAAAAGGTAGCGGTTCAATTGATTATTTTAATAACGAACGATAGACGACTCATTACAATTTACTAATTTACCGTAATTTATGATAGGTTGAAAAATTCGTTGTTGGAAAACGATGTTGTTGTATTGCTTGTTGAAACATTGGTAGGTAATCACAATGAGCAGCGAACTTAGCCTATGGCTTCGTGTACTCGTATGGTGAATTATTTTGTAATCGATACGAGACGCGGTGGATACAAGTGGAATGTATTTTTATGTACCTGTACGCAGTAGTACCTACAAACGGAGCTAAGAAAAAAAATACACTTGATAATATTCTTATTAATGATGAAAATATAGTATCTTCCTACGTAGGTATATAAATGATGAAACGTTGTACCGTATTTATGACATCAAAGTGTGACCATTATGACAGGAAATACTTAGTGTACCTGCGATGAATTTTTTTCTTCAATTTTTTTCCCAATCGACTGGATTATCTTTTGGTATGAATAAGTGGGGAAATATTTGAAATGAAAATTAATAGTTAGGCGTTGAATTTTTGAAAACTCATCGATCGAATTAAATTTTGAAAATTTGCGAAACCATCGTGATCGAGTACACTGGTTATCTGCGGCGCAATGAACGTAATTTTCAATATACATACGTACTTAGGTTGGTATATATGTATAGGTAGCCTCACGAACAAATATTTATTCCTTTAACCGTATAATGACTTTTGGATATGCTTTTTTTTTTCAATTCTTTATCTTTAATTGGAATATACTTGAACCGATTAAAAAGAATAATTAAACGGCTATACCAATCGATGATTAAATTCGAAATAGTAATTCGTTTTAAAATTTATAGCCGGCGTTAGAAGAGCAACCAGCGAACCGTAAAACAAGTAACGTGTTCTTAAAATGTAGACGAGCCGATAAACCCTTTTCTTCACGTTGACGTGCCAAGTTGTGGTAAAAATTATGATTCTCGGATTCCGACTCTCGAGTATGGTTTTTTCAACCGTCCCCCCTCGCGTTCCGGCTCGCCTCCTGGATCCGAACCAGCCTTAGGGATACGATTGAGAATTAATCGAACGTTTTTGTTTTTTTTTGTTTCGCCTCCTCCTCCTATCTCCTCTCTTTTTCAATTAGATTCTCGAACGGTGTATTTATGTGTCACTGCGAGTCATTCGATAGTAATTTAGATGTGTTTAGCAGTGGTCCGAGAAATTCGCTTATTTTGCCTGCGCTAAATGAAATATTTCATTCCGAGCAGACTGTGAGCGGATAGGTTGTGTATTTGAGGTTCGAATTCGAATCGGCTAGCATGGATGGACGGTGGTCGGTGCTGTGCTCGAATATTTTATGGTGGCATGTCGAAGCGGATGTGGTCGAGGGTTCAATTTTCGTCGCCAGTTCCGAAGGTATTTATTGGGGCGTTTGAATACGATGCGAATTAAGAGACGGTTCGGTTATAGTATGGTGTTCCGTAGACATTTTTCCCCCTCTGGTTTTTTTCTTTCTTCAAAACTTGGGGGTGTAGCCGGATCTGTATGGTGAATAGAATCTGAGTTGGGATTTTTAATTTTTTCGGGGGAAGTTTGGTCTTTTTATAGCTTCAAATCCACGTGACAAAATTTTTGGCTCGTGAACCCTCTCTTTACCCCTTCCAGTGGGTAAAACTGGGATAAGATTTTCGTTTCAGATTTTTATTTTTGGCATTTTTTTATCAAATTTTCTCAAAGTTGCACAAATGTCAAGATTTCATCAAAGGATTATTCTTGAAGATTTTGGAAAAAACATTCAGGCACTTTTTTGAGGTCAAATTTTTTGTTTTGAGATTTATATGGGTCATTTTGGTACCCCATTCAGAAGTGCACTTATAGGAAAAAATCGTATTATGTATCTAGTCCAGATACACAACATATTAATTTTTTTTGATTTTTTTTTTTATGTGCAGAAAACCTTTGAAAATGCAAAAGCTAATTTTTCATCTTTTTTCCACCCTTGAATGTGTTAATTGTGGCCCAAAAAAATTTTTCTCGGAATATATCTCTGAATACGTTTTTTTACTCTCTTCTCGTTTAATTTTCATCGAAATTCGTCCATTTTTCGCGATTTTCGTAATTTTTCAGTCGTCCCACTGCAGAATGTTGGGAATAGAAATTTCAAATTTTTCGCATACTAATCGTAAAATGAAAAAATTGATTGAAAATTTGAGAAAAACAATGAAAAAATCACGAAGAGTCAGTGAACTAACAGTGAATTTTAGATGGGTTTTTCGACTGAAAAATTCGATGAAAAATCACCGAATTTTCGGTGAAGTTCTCCATCAATGATGAGTGATATTTTTTGGGATTTTTGCATCACCGAATTTCTTCACTGATTCTGGCTGTCAAGTTTTTAGAATTTTCCTGATCTTCTTCCAAAATTTTGTTCTGAAGAACACTTTTCTCCTCGAAAAATTTTCCTTAAAAAATGTTGATTTAAAAAAAAAAAAATTGAAAATTTGAAAAATCATTTTTCGTAAAAAAATTTTCGGTAAAAAATTCCAAAAAATCTCAGCACATCAACCTTGAAAGAGGCAACCTTTTAAATACATAGAACTCTTGAAACCGAATTCAGATCTAGACCAGCCTTAATCCGTGCGCTATATTTCATTCATCGATGTGCATATCTACTTAGTAATCTATTTGGAAAGTCGTTTATCTTTTCAGATTATTCGATCACGCCTCCTAATGGTAGTTGGATCGATATCCAATTACATTTTCTTCGTGTAAATTCACCTAGCTCAACTTGGCTTCATTCTCGAACTTATTTGAATGACCAAACTACTGGTTGATTTGTTTTTTCATCGAACAATTTATTTTATTCGAAATTATACAATACATTTTGATTAATGGTGTCGGGTGAATTCTTCATAATACGTCGCATCGTGTGCGGCACTTGTATCACTCACTTTGATATAATTTTCTGCAAAAGAGCATAAAAGTAACAGATGAGAGGAAACGTTGTCTCACATACGACTACACATACATACGTCGAATGAATGGAGATTTTTTTACACGCGAACAGAAGTCGCGCTTTTAAATACATAAATCGGCGGCGAAAGAGGAAAATAAAGAGAAGTGGAAATGGAAGAGCGAGCAGGCTGGCATATAAGAGAGCATACAGGCACTTATGAGGTGTGTTTCGAATGTGAAATAACATAAGGCGCGCTGCACCGCGCGCACTACATATACAGTACGTATATACGTCGGAGACGAGCTCTCGGTCTCGAGATCTTCGGATCTGTCTAATAAAAAGTAAAATACCGGTATAATTAATTAATTGACGTAATAAAAAACAAAGGCACGCAAATAGGGTGGTATAAAGTTGGCAGGATTGATTGGGTCGACTAAACTTATAAGTTGGATGGGACATAATGGGAAGTTGAGAGGCCCGCGGATATGTAGTATGTCTGTGGCCGAACGTTTGCCTGCGACAAGCAAAAGCACTTATCTCGGTACCTGTTTAAATACACCTTATAATCTATGATCGTTTTAAAGTCGAAGAATGTATTCGATAGGTGGCTTTAGGTGTTAACCGTATCGCTATCTACGGACTTAAACTTCTCCCTTGTTCCATTCCTAAAGGTATTCGCCGCTGAATACCTACCTTTTTTTTTTTCGTAATTGTTAATTATATTTATCCGCTGTATTCTGCTGGTGCCTAAGAATTTCGCCAATCGTGGATCTCGATTTTTTTTATTTTGTAAAAAAAAAAAATGAATAACAAGAGGATGCTCGTGTTTGAAAATATCTTTGAAAAATTTTTCAAATGCTCGATTCGTTGAATTATTTAATTTACGAGTCGATTTTTTTTTCAACAAAGTTCTTAATTAATAAAAAAACAAACTCGATTTGCAAGTTGAAAAATATTAATTCGAATTTTGAAAAATTTTCCATCAAAATCCAACTGAAAACTGAACGGCTCGAGAATCGTATATTAAAAGTAAATCCAGTCTTTATCGTTTCGTCGATATCGATACGTAGACAGTTTTGTTGGTTTTATTTCATTATTTTCGTTATTTTATTGTTTCAGTTGGTTTCTTCTCGTTTTTTTTTCAATCGTTTTTTTTCCTCCTTCTTCGATGTCTTGTTCTTAATTCTTTTTTATACGACGACCGTGTCTGTTTAAAACGACTATTCGTATTAATAATATTCACGATTAGAGTTAAACGGTACAAGAGATATATCTCGTTGACTTTTATACAAGGCGTTTAAAAAAAGTTTTTTATTTATTCATTTATTTATTATTCATTTACTTACGTTTGCGCCTTTCCGCACGTACATACTATACAATGTTTCGCGTTCGCTCGAAGAGTAAAAGAAAACCTCCTAACGTCGCGACGTGGTGTACTCCAAAGAGTATTCTTATGTCGGAATCGCTTTCGACAAGTAATTTTCAATGTTGTTCAATTAAACGAATCGTGTTCGTAATAATTAAACATAATACGATCTTATTTTAGTCAAATGGTCATACGTCGTGTAATCGAGTAATTTCACTTTTAATTATTGTTATTGCGACCTCACGATTCGTTGTGTCGGAGCGAACCGCCTCGGCGTTACTGGGACGTGCTTGATCGGTCCAATAACGATGGATGGGGCTGGTCGGAGATGTAAATATTTGAGGAAAATGTCAAGTAGAAAGAAAGAGAGAGGTGTATAGTGTGTCACCAAAGTTATGACCGCCTTTTTATGTCTCCAAATTTGGGAACAGATGGCGACATTGCTCGAAAGATGTTGTTTTTCACCAATTGAGGGCATCGAATTTCTAGCTCTGCATACAGGGTGTCCACGAACAGATAAGCTGGTTCAGATGAGAAATGGGGGTTCAGATTTTTGTAAGATCAACTCTGCACACTGAAGCGAATAAATTGATTTTTTTTTTAAAAACTGTTTCGCTGCGTTGCTATCACTTTCTCCATCTGTAATCAGTGAAAATCACTGAAAAAAGGGTCAGAATCGTAGCACAGAGGAATTAGTGAAAAAGTCACTGAAATTTCGGTGAATTTTCACTGATTTTCCAGTTATTTTTGTAACATTTACTGGGAATTTTGTGTAATTCACTGAAAAACCAGTGAAATTTTTTGAAAAATCAGTGAAAGTCCACCGAAATTTCAGTGATTTTTTTTCACTGATTCCCCTGTGCTGCAATTTTGACTTTTTTTTTCAACGATTCTCACTGATTCCAGATTGAGAAAAAAACTTCATAGAACAAGATGGGTATTTTCTCAATTCCAATCAGTGAAAAATCACTTATCCTCAGTCATATTTTTAGCGCAGGATCCAACTGGTAAAAAAATCACTGATAAAAAAAAATCGGTGAAAAGTCATTGAAATATCTGTGAAAATCAACTGAGATTCGGTGAAATTTGCCAAAATTTCAGTGACGTTTTCACAGCTGATTTTTATCAGTGATTTTCTTATTTGAAATCAGTGAAGAATCACCAAAATTTCACCAATTCACCAAATTTTACTTGAATAAAATCAGTGAAAAATCACTAAAAAAAAATTCACTGATTGAAAATCAGTAGAAAATGTACTGATAAAAAATCAGTGGAAATGTCACTGAAAGGGCCTCCCCCGATAAGAAGATGAAATCGGCCCTATCGGGGGAGGCCCTTTTGGCGAATTCCACCGAATTTTCGTTGATTTTTTTCAGATATTTGAGTGACTTTTCACTGATTTTTTTCTGTGATTTTCACTGATTTTTCGTCAAAGATTTTCCACCGATTTTTAATCAGTGAAATTTGGTAATTTTCACTGATTTCAGCGATTTTCACTGATTTCAGTGATTTTCGGCGATTTTCACTGATTTCACTGATTTTCAGTGATTTTCGGCGATTTTCACTTATTTCAGTGATTTTCACTGATTTGAAATGAGAAAATTATTTATCAAAAAATCAGTTCTGAAAAGCCACTGAAATTTCGTTAAATGTCGCCGACTTTTTGTTGATTTTTGTAGAGATTTCAGTGACTTTTCACTGATTTTTTCATCAGGACAGTGACTTTTCACGGAGCGTCGAAACACCCCGGGTGCATTCGCAAGACCGAAAGGCATACGATTAAACTCATACTGACCTGCATGAGTTACGAACACAGCCGTATATTTTTTGTAGTTCTCTTTCTACTAGAAGTTGGTAATACCCAGACTTGAAATTAAGACTGATGAAATATACTCCGGTAGCAAGTCTATCAATTTAGTCGTCGATTCTGGATAATGGGTGGCATTTCTAATCAGTGAAAAGTCACTACAATTTCACTTATATTAACTCGGTGAAAAATCACTAAAAAATTCAATGATTGAAAATCAGTGGAAAATCATTGATGAAAAAATCAGTGAAAAGACATCTACAAAAATTCGGTGAAATTCGACGAAATTTCAGTGACTTTTCAGGACTGATTTCTATATAAGTAATTTTCGCATTTTAAATCAGTGAAAAATCACTAAAGTCAGTGAAAAGTGCTAAATTTTACTGATTTAAAATCAGTGGAAAATCTTGGACGAAAAATCAGTGGAAAATCCCCGGAAAAAATGAGTGAAGGTCACTCAAATATCTAAAAATCAACGAAAATTCGATGACATTTACCAAAATTTCATTGACATTTCCACTGATTTTTTTTCAGTATTTTTTTTTCGATTGGCATCCGTGTTGCAATTCTTACTACTCTTCCATCTGAGATCAGTGAACTGATCTGCCTATAATGCGATTCTATGATTTTTCGCTGGTTGCAAATGAGGTGGTAGATACCTATTTTGCCAGAAACCAGATCAAATTAATCCAGATTACCTGCTCAATTTTCTATTCATCCGTAGAATGTCATCTGGCATTCTATACCTAGACCTACAGTTCGGATTGTCGATGCTCGGGGATCTCGCAAATACTTGAAACGAAAATAGAAATACGTACGCAAGAGAGGAAATATGAAAATGAAAGAAAAAAAAAATGCACCTTGAAGATTATTAGTTTCTTAATAAGGTCGAAAGTTTTACTTGTTAAATACGGACGGTAAGAAATTGCAGCAGATGTAAAAGAAGTAAAGAACAAGCGTAGAACTTGGAAAGCTCTTGTACGTTACTTTTATAGCGTTGTCTTTAATAATAAGGGAGTATGTTTTCGCTACCGTCACTGCGTGGAGCGGCGGGCGAGCGTCGGTACGAATGTCAGGGTTTACATTGTGTAGTCATAACTGCGGGGGATGTTCTTAACAAGTTGGTTGTTAGTAAAAGTTTCCGGCGCTTTTATGTTTTATTAAAGCCGTACCCGCTTAAATACGCTAAGGCAACGTTGTAGATTCATCGCTGATGGCTTCCAGCTCAGTTATTATTATTTTAGCTCGTATTCCATTTTACCTTTGTTCTACTTTTCGTATATACGCGTACGCCGCGCCGTATAACTATAGTAACTACATAGATATACGTTTTCGTTGTTGTAGGTATACGCCGCTCCAATAAAAGCATGCCCCAAAAGTTTGGGGAGCTTTCAACGTTTAAACGGATAATAATAATTATACGAAAGGCCGACCGGTCCTGCGTGGCTGTATGGTGCCTTGACTGGGCCGCATGCCTCTCTTTCTCGTACATTATTATACGCACTTGCTTTTATTATTTTACCTAACGATATTTCCATGGTATTTCAATGTGCTCTGCGAGCTTGTTAGAATGGAGAAGGCGTATTGCTGGAAGAAATTAAATCCTAGTGTGTTGCGTCGTATTTATTTTTACTAAAGACGACTATGGTGTGTAGGCTCTACGACGAAAACTAAATGAAAAGATGTAATTTTTCTTATATTGTACGAAGAGGTATTGCAATTTTGAACAGGGTTGCGAGGTAAAAGTTGGAGAGAGTGAAAAATTCAAGATTTTCGATCTTTTGTGAATTTTTGAACCGGTTCGATGAAATTCATTTGATTTGATTTTGCCGGTTCTATCTAACTCGAGGGTTTTTTTATTGACCATGAAAATATTCAAAATTGTACATATGTAAGTTGAGATAGGGGACTGAAAACTCAAAAAATTTGCTGAAGATTCCCAAACTTCTTGAATCTACAAATACTTCCAATAAATTCAGTGGGTCTAAAATCGAATCTATACCAAAATTTTACGCCTGGCTTAAATTTGATCTCCAAAAATTCATCGAAATTGAAGGAGTTCCTTTAGACATCTAAAATGGTTATGCTCTATATTCGATCTGGCTCTGTTTTGTCTGATTGTTTTATTTCTCAATTTTTGGAAAAAAT
The DNA here is from genome assembly GCA_900065295.1 of Paracoccus marginatus. Lineage (NCBI taxonomy): Eukaryota > Metazoa > Arthropoda > Insecta > Hemiptera > Pseudococcidae > Paracoccus > Paracoccus marginatus. The sequence continues at coordinate 14,560 of FIZT01055812.1, forward strand.
CCTGAGAACGACTTGACTTGTGAAAAATTTCAAAAGAAAGAAATTTCAACTTTTTAGGAGAACTGACCTGTATGATTTTTATTTAAGTTTCGTATCTTGATAAATTGAAAATTTTGTCAAGATTTTGAGAACCCCTAAATTTGTTCGAAAATTACAATAAGTTATTTTTTAAATTTTCCAAATTGCAATAATACTTGATGAATATCAAAAGTGAAAAACGAAAATTGGAATTTCAATTTTTTTTGATTTAAAACTGATTCATCAGCATCTCATTGCTTCATTTTTGTCACTTCTGGACACATCAATATATTAGTGGGCCGTAAACTTTCTGCGGCTATTTACCTACCTTGCCAATTCATTTTTAATTCGTATACATTTTCTCGATCGAAACCTCGAATGCCTAAAATGAAATTACACACTCGATACCATATAGTTAAGTAACTCTTGAAAGATGAAAAAAAAAAAATTAAAATAACAGTAGTAAAACACGAATTCGCCACACAAAGTATCAATTTAATTAAACCTCGGTACGTGGACGGCCTAGTAGGCAAACTAATATTTAACAGTGTACCCACCGCGCGATCATTTTCGACTACCTTACCGGTTAGGGTATAAACCTAATAATTACACCTCGATAATTGGTAAACATTTACAAAAAATCTCGCTTTTTTTCTGCTCAAACCATCAGAGGCCTATGTTTATGTGTATCTCGTTTGTAACCATATAATATCTAGCTATTACAACGTTTTTAATGAATATTTTGTATTAAACTGGGTCGATACCAGTTACAAATTACAATCGACGTTTAAAAACATATTCGATACGTGAGCTACATGTAAAACACGTCGCGTCGCGTCCGCTCGCTCGTCTCCACCTGAGTATAGGATCAATGATACGAAAAATCCATAACTCGAGTCTAATACATAATTCTTCATCTGCCATTTAGGTACGAGTATCTATTTCTATATACTTGATCAGATAGGTTTGGTTTTTTTTTTCGCGTGTCGTTTCTGGTAGATTTTTTTGTATGTGTCGATGTCGTTATTGTACCACTCAAAATACACTTAGAGGCTCGCTTACTATGTAAGATGATAGATATCTACCATAAATGAAATTTTTCGCATCGTGTAATGAGTAGCGAAAAACAAATTCCTGCGTATAAAAAATGAATGCGATGCTATTAGGATCTGTCTTTTTTTTTGCCATCAACGATGACGATTATAGAGCTACAGAAGCGATAAAAAAAGTATCAAAAAAACAATCGCATCACGTACGACATGCCTACGTACCTAAAGATAAACAAACCCTTTTTTTCATTATAATTTCCAAATATTTGTGGAAAGTAGTCTCCGTACGTTTCGTTGAAAATATTGTGTTCTCAATTATTGTGTTTTTTTTTTCATTTACTCAGTTAAATGACAGAATCTAATCGGATCCGAATGGATCCATATATGAATTTTATTGAAGAAAATTTTCGCATTTTTATTGCAAGGGGAAAGGGGTGCACAGTAGATACCATTTGAATCTTTGCTTCCAAATTTTTCATTCTTGGCCCATTTCTGCGGCATTTACTTACAGCTGATTCCGCCGGTGGCTTGACTCGCATTTCAACATTGATGGTTGAAGTTTGCTTCTGCTCCTCATCAGGGCTGTGCAGAAAAAATCGGGGCCTGGAGGGGAAAAACGTGCAAGCAAAAAAAAAAAAAGGAAAAAAAACTGTCTTACATTAATTTATTACCTACGTTATTTATTATGTATAATGTATGTAGAATTTTTCAATATTTTCAAGTTTTTAGAGCGTTTTTTAAAACATTTTTCAAAATTTTGTCGTTCGGGCCCTTACAGGCCCTCAAAACATGAGGGGCCAGGGGGAAACCCCCTTCCCCCCTCTACGCAGGCCTGCTCCTTACGAGCATTTTTCTTCGGTTTTTCGAAATTGTTCGATTGACGATTTTTTCTTTTTGGCGTCATTATACTTCTGACACAGTGTATCAACTCAGGAAGTCAAACTACCCCGATTTAGACCCTTCAATCGAGCTTTTCGCTCAATGCTGAAAAAATGAATTTTTTTAGAGAAAAGTCTTATTTGAAAAAATGGGAAAAAATTGAATTCAAATTTTGCGTAGTTCAGATCATTCCATTTTTTTAATTTTTTTTTTTCGGGATTTGGTCAGAATGAATGTTCAGTTTGTAGAAAATTGAAAGTTGAGCTTTTTGAAAATTTTATCGACCCTGAAAGCTCAAAATTCGTGTCGAAAAAATATTCAAACTTTCAAAAACGAAGATAATTTTGCATGAAAATTTTATTTTTTTAAAATTTGAACATATAGTCAAAGTTCAGTTTATAGAAAATTGAAACTTGAGCTTTTTGAAATTTTTACCGATCTTGAAGGTTCAAAAATCACCTCGCAAAAATTCGAATTTTTCAGTAAGTGATTCATATTATTCTAAAAATTTTTGGGTGATTTGGCCATGATCGATTTTAAATCTGTAGAAAATTGAAAATTGAGAATTTTGAAAATTTCACTGACGTGGAAATTTTTCCAATTTTCAACAATTCGTAATTTTTATTGATTTAGAAAAACGAAATTTGAGAAAAAATAATTTTGAATTTGAAGAAAAAAAAATTTGATTGAAAATTTTCATTTCGAAAAATTCAAGTTTTTTGAAAAAATCAAAGTTTTCTAAGGATTTTCAGTTTTTAAAAATTTTATTTTTGAAAATAAAATCAATTTCACACCAACCTCAGTTATTTTTGGAAAATTTCGGATTTTTATGAAATTATCAATTTAATAGTGCATTCCTACTTCTAGTAGCGAAATAATTTAAGTGATAAAGGGCGCAATTTTTTGGAGGCATACTTATCGAAAAGTTCTCAAGGAGCCTCCTTAGTGTTTAACCAATCCTTCGGTGTACTTCTCGTTCGATAGGTTGGTCCTGAATGAAGTTTATTTTTCCGGATTTGAATAATTTTTTATTTTTTCAACTTACAAAATTTTAAAATTTTTTTCGAATAAGCTTGATTACCTTTCCAAAAAAAAAATTATTCTCAAAATTTATTCTTCTAAAAATGTGTATTATTTAATTTTATAAAAATTTATTTATCGAATGAATTTCTCATTATTCTAAAAAAGTAGTGAAAACTTTTTCGACTCGTTTAATAATACTTATTGTCAAAATGGAACAGAAAATTCATGATAACTGTCCCCTCAATATTCCAACTTCAGTACGTCACTGTGCTGATTTCGTTTTTCCCTCGCTAATTTTATTCTTCTTGGAACAAATGTGATATCATGACCTCGACCTCAGACCTTTCGAATTCAACTTTAGTTTAAATCTGAATGATTTCGAGGAAACACACTTTATATTTCGACCAAAGTATTCGTTTGCTTTCGCAATACTCGCACTTTCGCTCGAAAATGATTTTCTATCGCGTGTCGAGTCGCGAAGCGTAAAAGCGAAATCACATACTTACCCTAACCTGGCGCACTTTCAAATTGATAGAAATTCGCATCGTTTTCAATCGACGAACCGCACCTAGCCACCTAATACCGGTGGTTCTGCAACGGTATCGAAACAGCAGCCAGGGGAAGTTGTTACGAGGAGTCCACTTTACGTCGACGAACCTGCGAAAGAATCTCGAAAAAGGCGAATTCGACGTAAAAAACATAACGTTGTAATGAGAGCATTCTCGTGTTTGCAGATATCGTTATTATCTTGTAAAACAGACGAATGCGGTATAGTTGTACACAACTAACTGGTGGCAAAATTGCTACTTGGATGGCCGACATTACAAAGTGTAGGTACTGCATCGTTCACACAAATTGCCCGCGGACTACGAAAACCCCATGCTGGTTCGTGGCGTACGTTTTCACGTTCGTCCAGATAGTGTGTGTGTGCCAGACTCTGGACCATGTACCTAGACCTACGTGGCGGCTACTTTTTCGCTTGAAAAATCTGCGGTAGTCGAAATAGTAGATAGCGTACTGTGGTGTGGTGTGGTGTGTTTTAATTGGATTCAAGTACCTAGTGTCTAGTTGCCTACCTACGGTGAAATTTATATTATGGTAAATGTATGATGGGTTACAGGCCGGATGAATAAAATTTTAATGCTCGCGAATTGCGCGATAGGTGAGACTGAGATTATATTGCTTATGGAAAAGCGTCGAGTGATTTATTTCACCTCTCTCTGGTCGGATAATTTATTGGCTGGATGTGAAAATATATTTACAAATGTTTGAGGTGTTGCTGGTTTCTGAAATATATTCCATCCGGTGATGTTAAGTGATATCTCGGCAGAATTAAGAAATTATTCTATGGCCGAATTGACGCGAGTGGTGGTTTCTTAATTCGTAGAAAAATGGCGTAAACCTATAGATCATCGTGGAGTGCGGAATGAAATTTTTATCGGTTCGAGTTTTTGAAAAAAAAATCTAGAATTTCATGGAAGGCGAATTTCTACAACATTTAGGGTACCTAACCTCGCGACTCACGCTTAGGCATATACCTTTCCCAAGCCACGCCGAGTTCTTTGTACTGCTTGTTCTTGCGCTGCTGGTGAAATTCCACAGCATACTTACGCTGTACCTATACGTTATCAGCTATCATCTTTAGCGCATGAAGTACACAGGTATTTTTTTTTTAAACGCCTTATCGTCGGAATACGGTAGCATTATATTAAAAGCTGTCTTAATAACGGTTTTATGAGATTGCACGAAAAATACCGCAGCAGCCGCGCCGCTACTATATGTATACGTACGTACCTACACAAGGAGAGAGAAGGCGAAAAAAAAAGGGCTACCAATCATGTAGTACGACGCCAAAGCGATGCCATGCCACGTTCTACGCTATCGTAAATTAAAGCCTCCGTAGAGAGAGGATCGTGCCACTGCCATTGTCGGTTTATCATTGAGTCATTTGTGGTGTAGATAATGCCGGTGTTTATGGTATATTCATCACCGCTCAGCCAACTGTCTGTTTTTATTTGTGTGCCGGCTCATAATTGTAGTATACACGCGCTCGGCCGTGTTAAATCATTCGTCGATAGTGATTTATATTAATGGCCAGCCTAATCATATTATTGTGAAAGCGACTCGCTCACGCGGCGGCAATCAAACTCGAAAAGAGGAATTTACCGGCGCTGAGTCGATGATTTTAATAAAATTGAACCGTGTAGGTAGGTGATCTGCGGCTACGCCGCGATGTTTTGTCAAATCTCAACGTACGCCACGAGATTTACCTGCGTGTCGTAAATTACCGCAGCGGCGAGTTCAATTCTTCTCTTTATTGTTGTACGAGTGGTTTTTAGCGCTGTTCGCTCTTCTTTCTCGCGGTCTATATCTATGTATAGAGGTCCGAATTATTATAGCAATTATTTTACGCTTAGCTCGGAGTATTTAGATGTACGTGGTGTTTGATGGGTTTTTAAAATGCTCCGTCTACCGTGGTCGTTGGGAGGTGGGTAATTTTCGAATTGGGATCGAGGACTGGCTGGTGTGTGCCTAATTTTTTGTATCGTAGATTAATATCGAATTCTCGAGAAAATTGTTCCGAGAGTAGATGGAATTTCGTGTACCTAGGTATTGATTTTGACTGCTTTTCATTTGCAGATACATATATGTGCTTGCCTATACCTATAGAGGTGATTATCGACGATTCTAGATTTAGAATTGAGTAGCATTTATTAGATAGTCCTTTGGTAATTATTGTATTTTTTTGAATTTCTAGTATAGAACTAATGTCGTTTCTTTCTTTTCTTTTTTTCCATGATTCTTCCCCGGATGGCGCTGATTGCTCGATGCGAATTACTTACTCGTACGATTTTATTATTCGAAAATTCAGGATCCTGCAACCGTAAGTATGAACTGATAATACTGGTTAAATAGGTAATACTAGATTAAGATAAATTAAGGTGAGGAACATGAGGGCTCAACTTGTTAGTATTTCAATTTTGGAATTTTGAAAAATTTGACATTTCTGATAAATTTCCAAAATTTTGAAAAACGCTTTCAATTAAAAAACCGACACCACATTCGTGTTTCGCGACCTCGAATTAGTGGGAAAAACATTTTTGATCATTCAAAATTGGTCAGGGGTTCAGGTTATCGAAATTTTTCCATCGTCAGGGTAGAAAAATGTTTTGATTATCGGATTTCTCCCATATAAATAGAGAAACGACACGTTTTCCCGACTAATATTGGGTCGCGGTCGTAGAATTCGAATTTGGCATTGAAATCAAGCTCTACTCAACAGTTTTTCAATTTTGGAATTTTAAAAAGTTTGACATATCTGGTAAATTTTCAAAATTTTGAAAAACGCTTTCAATTAAAAAACCGATACCAGATTCGTGTTTCGCGACCTCGAATTAGTCGAAAACAAATTTTAGATCATTC
>FIZT01055814.1:0-13823 GCA_900065295.1 Paracoccus marginatus
ATGTACTTTTATCCAATAAAGTGGCCGATTTTTTCACACCCTGCAACCCAAAATCCCCAAATCGCCTAATTTTACTGAAAATTTTAAAGAAATTTTCAGGCGAGTGACAGTGAACAAGAGGAATGTGTAAAAATACTTCCTTATTTCACAGTTTTTTCTTATATCTGTGAAGTGGACAGGTCGAAGCAGTGTCCAAATCACTGAATTTCTTGCATGTATTTACCGTTACCGTTTAATACTACACCGAAATTTGTGTGGTACAGATTCATGAAAAATAGATTGTCAGTACTCGCAATTAATTGATGAACACTTCAATAATTACCGGTTTAATGAAAGAGTTTAACACATATTAAAAAAAAGTACAAAAAACAAATCGAGTGGAAAAATAATACGATCACATTTAGTTACGAGCGAGAGTTTTTGACGACTACTAATGTAATATCACAAGGTACACCTAATCTAATTACTATCTCATCAGTGCGGCCAGACCCATTGGCGCAGATTCTCCCGGTTCATCTGGAAAATAGATACAAAAAATGCCCGAGCGGAGCGAGGGCGAAAAATTTTAAAGAAAATTTTGCAAAAATTGGGATTTGAACCGAGGAAAAATTCAATTTTGAACGAAAATGACTGATTTTTAAGAGAAAATTTAAAGTAGCCCAAATCGTTTTTTGAGGGAAAATACGAGAAATACTTATGCAAAAATACGCGTTCTTAGGGAAATATATTCGCTATATACTGAAAATTGGCCAATAATATGGTCAAATATGTACCAAATATGCATCTAAGGTGAAAATTAATATGCAAAAATATGCATTTTCAAATTTTGTTGGTGAGCTCAGGGTGACATGAAACGGATAATTTTCGAGAAACGGGAATGATCACTCCACATCAAAAGAATATACTTATAAATGCATATAAATCCCAGCCCTACCCATCAGTTAATAGCATTCCCATGGAAAGTCAATCATATCAGGCATTTTTCGCAGAAGTATCATGATTTGCACAATTCTTCCATTTTCTATTGAAATTTCGTCATTTATTTTCTTCCATTTTTGGCTCGTCTGGAATTTTTGTTTTTTTTTTAAATACATTCTTGGAGTTACGAGACATCATCTCTTGTGTAGTATTCAAATTTTACCTGGAGTTTCGGATTTTTTCAAAATTTTGGATTGTTAGGAATTTCAATTGATTTGACCAAATGATTAATTCATGTTTTTGGAGTTCGGAAATTTTCTTATCACTTGTCATATTGAGCCCGTACTGATATGTCACATTTTCCACAGCGCTCTCGTGAGAAGTTCGGCGTTCACGAGCTTATATTTTTTACACAATGGTAAAAAATACAAAAAAAAAAGTAAAAGTGCTCCGATTTCGTTCAAACTCTAGTAAGTGGTTATTAATAACTTGGGAGTCCTCTAAAATGTTTTTTTAGCTCTCTGCAACTTCAGAGGGCTGAGTCGTGGCTTTTCAAAGTGAGACGTGTTTCAAAAAAACAAAATTGGCTGAGCCCCCCGAAATCAGAGGAAGCTGAAAAAAATTTCCCGAGGCCAAAACATCATTCCTAATCGCGCTATACCCTTCTACAATTTCCTTCAAAATTTTTTGATGATTTTGGAATTTTGAATTTTTTCAAAAAGTTTTCATTTTGCTGGAATTATTATTTTCTTTTTACGAGTTTGATGAAGTAAATTATAGTGTTCTAAAATCTTTTTGGAGTGTTTATTCATAATTTCGTTGAATTTTTCAAAAAACTTATTTGAAATTTTACCATTGTGAAAACCGAAGCAAAAGTAAAGTACCTATAACCTATGCAACCATATCAGAAGCAAAATCAACTATGGGTATACGCCTTTTTCTATCATTATTTTAAAAACTTGAAGTTTTCATTCATTTCATACAGCATACCATACTTTTTTCTGCATTTGAAACCAATAATATGTACTCTTAAAGCTATAAGCTTGGGTCAACGAAGTTCATGACGAATAAAAGTGCACGAAGATAATGCTTTCTGTATATTGTGCACTGGCAAGACAGTCGGGGGTTTTATTTTTATATTTTTGTTTAGCATGATTACTATTTCATCCTTTATCAGTCTTATTTCCCGCTCTCATGTAGCGAGTACTTAAACTTTTTTCTTTCACATGCTCTCACGCCAGTCTCATTCCATGTGAAACGTAGTAAGCGGAGTTTAATTGAATTTTCCTGCAGATCTTCTTGATAACTTTTCAATTAATGGACACGAATGTGAAGAAATTTCACAAATGTGACGCTGAACGATTAATAACCCACGAAAAATTAATTCTCCAAAGTTTCACAAACTCCCCCCCCGCCCTAGTTCGACTGTTTCAAAGTTTGATCATGCGGATGAAAAGTTTGCTGTTGCTGATAGATATCTTAGTAGGTAGGTGCACATTAAAAATTCCAAATAGAAACCAGATATTCTAATTTACTCGGTAGGTTTTTCAATAAATTAATAAATTTTCTAACCGATTTCACGTGAAAGTCAATTCCATTGGTGGTTTACCATCCAGAGCTAGCAGGTACCTCGTTGATTCGATTATTTCTCCTTGTTTGGCTTTTCAATAAGGAAAAGCCACGATTTGATGTATGTTATTTTATATATAGCGAACGTGTGGTCCTAATATCATGTACATGTGGGTAGATTCCATAGAGGATGATTCCAAACGCAGTAGGTAGGTACGTGTGTCGACCACCATCAAGGCTGAAGTGAGCTCGAGCTTGAGATAGGTGAAATTTCGCCAACATGTTTTTCGAAGCTTATTAACGTAGAATTATATTGAATTTTAAATATAGAAACCCGTTAATTTTTAACTAGGGGGCGAAACGAACCGTAATATGGGTCAGTACAGTGTACAATATAGAAATGCCATGCGTAACCGTCGCCAGCATGTTGGGGGCAAAGTTTGGTAACCGCGCGCTGTACAGGGTGCGGAAGGGCGCGCAGAAGGTAATAGCTCCACTCGTTGACTGCAGGCTTCCTTAAAACTTCAGTTTCAGTCCGGGTGTACCGTCGAAGAGTTCACGTGGATACTGCGAAAATCGTTGTAATTTTACCGGGTGAAACATAAAAGGTGAAATTTGCGTGACTACTGGCCGTAGTTTTAAGTTATGCGCGTCGTATACCTTTAGTGCGGCAACATGTGACGTTCTCACACTGTTTGAATTTTCCACTATTTTTGCCCCGTTCTTTTACGACTATCGGGATAAGGGAAATCCCACCCGTTTGCTTAACCTCTTTCTTTCTTTTTTTTCTTTTCTTTTTTTATTTTATTCATAAGCTAGTTCTTAAAAGGAACCATTAAGTATATTATGCAAATGACATTTTTTTAAAATGGGGTTTCCTAAATTGCGTCCAAAGTCGAGTATTTAGCTTCGTGTCGTCCGTGATTTTGGTAAGTAAGAGTACCTACGTACGATATATTCCATTGAAATTTCATATTTGCTGATTGAAACTCTCGTCTATATATCTTTTACCTGTTGGAATATTCGCTATATTACCATGTTCTGTGGAATAAGCTTTTTGCTAGGATTGACTAAATAATTTTCGCGAAGCTATTTTCAATATAGAAAGAAAGTGCATACAATCAGTATAGGAACTGGCTATGACTATTATGCTGTTTAGATAAATAGGTAGCTTTGATCTTCGCGTTTTCCAACTCATTTGAGACATTGGTACAAAATTTTTCGAGAATGATTGTTGACCTATCTGGCTCGTGAAAGAGAGAGCCTAATTTTAGTAATTTTTTCACTTTATTAATTTGAATCCAAATAGATATTGAATAGGTGAGTTAAAATTGACGGCTGTAAACGAAAATTCCTGGTACGAGTTACGTATTTATGATTTTTATTGCTCAGAACTCTGAAAATTTCATTGATAAATGTGCTGTATTTTTTTGTTGCGAAATTGGAAAATTTTAGCTGTGGTTTCTCGCTCAACTTTTCAAAGCAAACTAAAAATCTTCCACGATGTCAACGTCCATCTTCAAAATTCCAGGAGCTGCAAACAATTTTTACGAGAAAATGATTTTTTTCAATTCTCAGGCTGTGAATTTTTAAAATTTCAACTAGAAATTCTTGATTAACTTGTTGATACGAACAAAAATTGTTCTTTCGTGGATTTGTCTACCTTTGAAGCTAAAGGAGCTAGAAAGAAAAAGTTCTTCAAATTATGACTCGTTTTGAAAATTATTTTGCACGTGTCCTTTCGATTTTGGAGAAAGGCAATTTCACATAAGTTAATAGCATTTTTCCTTTGTTTGAAAAAGTTGAACCCGAAAATTAATGGTTAAAAATTTAAAATGAGGTAAATTCACAGTTTTCATTTTTAAAAAAAAATGTCTTTCAAAGTTGGACCCCCTCCAGAACAGTTCGTTGAACTGAATACTTTTCTTCGCGAAAATTATTTAAAAATTAATATCAGCAATAAACAACAAACTGCTTGAAAAATGAAGCATCTTCTAAAGCGCCAATAAGGTGTGAAAAAACGACAGTCTTTTGTCGATACCCAACTCTATACATCCAAGTATAATAAAAATGGGTTAGTTTTAAAATTATGAGACTTTATTAGCAAAGCAAATTGAACTGGAAAATCAAATTTCTCAATAATCGTTTTTTTTTCTCACTTATTTTGTATTCAAAGTAGATAATTTGAAGGGGTTTCTTATTGAAAATAAAGTGAAGTACGAATGAAATTTCAATTCAATTTAGATTAAGAAGATAAAGTTGGTGGATATTTTTTCAAAATTTTTTCCTTTTATTTTCCCTTCTTGTATTTTTCTCGTAATAGTTATTTTTTTCCAGAGAATACCAACAGAAAGGCTCTTGTAAAAAGCTTATTTTTCTATGGGCTTTTTGTGTAAAGCGAAGTACATTAACAGTAAAATTCGAAATGTGAGAAAAATAGAAAAAATTAATCGATTTCCTAGAAATGTTCGCCGTTTTTTTGGAAATACGTAGGTAACTTCATTAATTGAAACGTTTTACTTTGAGAAATTCCCTGTATTCATTTATGGGGGAAAAATGCCTGTATGTAATATAGATTTTTGCAATTGAAAATATCGGGTGCCTACCTACCTACATTATGCATAGCTTGATATTAGACAATTAGATAGATGATTTTTTTTTTTTTTTTAAATTGAAGTCTCGACGTATAATGTTCCACGTTGGTTATAATTTTAAACATTTTGTGAAGTCAATTATTCAAATTGTTTGAAACTTTGTTTCATAAACTTTACTTATTATTAGCTTATTGTCAATCATACATAACTAAGTATACGACTCGAGTACGAAACCTACACTAATTTATCTATTACAAGTTAATCCAAAACTACGACGATGAGTTACATTCCCTCGCACAGAACTTTTTTCTTTTTTTTCTCTCTCAAAAAATATTTTCTAAAAACTTGTTTTTTCATTCGAATCTCGTTTCCCGTTTCTCTTTTTTTTTTACGGATTATCGAGTTCACTCGTGTGCCTTGTCTTTCACTGGTAATAATTCTTCGAACTTGAGGCGTGAAAGGAAAGGTATTTTTAATTTTTCTCAGGAGCATCATTATTCAAATTTTACGACTCGGGTTGATTGTTTTGATTTTTTTATGAGCTAAGGTTTATTTGTAATTCAGTTGTTGTGCGATGTATCCCTATTCACAAGGTATTCGTTCATCTAATTGTACGAATTTATTATACGTTGCGTTTTGTTAAAATTTTTATTTTTATTTCACCTACCCTATCCTACAGCAACTTTTACAGAATGATGAAAAATAACCGTATATCCGAACGCTCTAAAGAAAACTCCAAGAGTTGATAGAATCAATAAGGGCCGTTCGAAGGATGAATTTTATTTGTTAAAAAAATGTAAATTTTTTACATTAGCGAGCTTCTCTCTTTTCAGGCCGACGCGACAAATCAAAAATTAAAAATTTGTAACTGCGCGTTAGTGGTCTGCGCAGTCACATACACCCACGCGAATCTGCTTCTGTGCGAGTACCTACCAATTTCTTCAGCCCTTTTGGATTGATAAAAATTTTAGTTTTCGAGATTCCTGCCCTTGTGCTCGTATAATCTACCTTCTAATTGTACTTTATATAAACGATTCTATCGTTTGGATGGAAAACTGGAAACTGATACGAGTGACTTGTTGAATACGCCATTGGTGATGATCAATGGCTGAGAATATGTTTGTATTTATCGAAGTGAAAGCTCGACTAGGTACGTGACATCGTCAGACGTGTGAGTCGTGTTGGACCGGAATAGGTCGAAAGGCACCATGTGGACAATGTGTAATATTTCGTACCGAGCGAGGGTTGCATACATAAATGGAAAATGTAAAATTGTCTATTTTTATGCTGCCGCCGATTGTAAAGTGAAAAATATTTTACGTTTCGGCAATAAACATTTCTCGCGATCGGGTTCAAGGTTCAAGTTGTTAAAATTTACACGACCAGCGTGTTTTATGGAAAATACACTCGGAAATGCCGAAAATTTACCGTCTTCTTGTTCGGATTCAAACGGATCACAGTTTGGTTTGAATGTATGTATTTTTTCGAAAAAATTCAGATCGTTTTTTCGAGGTTTTCTTCGAAGAGGATTTTTTGCGGTTGATTATCACGCGGTTTCTTGAAGAAATGTTTATTTGTGTGTGTGTATCTGCTTCATTGGAAACAATAATGCTGAATAATCACAGAGCTTCAAACTTTGAACACATTTTTCTCAAAAACAGTGAGCTTTTGAGAAAAATTCATAAGAACTGAAATTATAGAGCGTAAAATTCCTGACTAGTTTTGTAGCATTCATTTTTCTCTGCGATACACCGTTCGCGAGAAATTTTCGAAAAACTGAAATAAACCCTGGACTTCTAAAAATTAACTTTTTTTTTTTTGTTGAAAAATTCACTCTTAGAGGAACAATTTGAAACCATATTTTGGTATTTCTTCAAAAAATTATGTTTCGAATGCCAGCCTGACATCAACTCGACATAAACTCTCGACTAATGCACCACGATGCGGAATGAAAATTTACAAAAATGGAAACGCGATACGTATCAATGGGGCAAATTAAATTCACCCCGTGAAACTATAATTACCAAGTCAAAATGGTAAATTTCAGAGGTACCTTTTTGCGCGGTCATTATCGTTAATTTGATGTACTGAAAGATTATACCTACGGCTCGGCGCGGCGGTAGTTTAGAGGCCCGCTATAGTCGACTTTTAATAATAATATATATAATCACGATCGGCCTTAACCTTTTAATTAGCAGTGTTTCCTAAAATGCACATTCGGACGATTTTTTTCCTACCTCGCTATAACCATAAATTAGCATTTTTTGTATTTACTAAGAAGTTGCGAATATTCCGGCAACTTTATGGTCTGTTTGGGAAAACATTTCATGTTCGAAAACTTTTTTCACGTTCCCTTCTCGGTAAAGCAAAGCAATATGATGCGTGAAACATCCATAACGACCGGTAAAAATTTCCCTTACTTTTTGTCTCGACATAACTTTCCGTATTTTTGCGTAGATTTTTAAAAGTATATTAAACCAGGTTCTCGTTCTTTACAAAGTTTTTCAATTGAACATGCAATGTTTGCTGGATAATTTACAGAATTTTTCATCCTTCGGTGATCTCTCCATTGGATTACCTATTTCGATAATTTTCCCAGCTATAGAAGTGACTGTGAGTAAAGAAAAAGGTGGACGATGTACTAAGCTCTGGCTGAGATGGACCGCGTCGTGAAATTAAATTTGTTTACATCACGTTTGGTTGATAAATTTATTTTATAGCTACCAGTCGAGGTTTCCAATCCGGTACGAAAATTGTATGAAAAATTAAAACCACCTCGACCCTGCCAGCGATGTACTCGTATCATCACCGTCGTGTTAATATCTGACTCGTCCAAATGACGAAATGAAATAACCGAGTAGAATTTCATTTGAAATTAGAACCAGTGAAATTCCTTCATCTACGGTGTATTATATTTTTTTTTGTCATCATCATCGATGAAAAGAAACAATTTTTCCCCTAAGGTCAGCATTTATTATTCGCGCGTATAATTTGATAAGAGGTTGAAACGATATAAAATTTTTTTTTTCATTGCTATCGTCGCAAATGTACTTATTCTTTTTCTACCCTTTTTCAAATGAGAGAAATTAAGAACACATTTTTGTATATTTTCAGTTTCTGCGTGTAAGTGTAATTTTTATGCGAGATACACTTTTCAATGTCTGTTGAGAATGAAGCGTTCGTATTTTTTAAAATTTCAGCCCTGGCATGGACGCTGCGGCGTTGCTTCTAAAGTGAAATTTATGTGCAGTTAAATGATGACTTTGCAGTTGTATGGAGTGTTTGGTAATTTATGGTACGGGTGACGTGATTTAGCGAGGCATGGGATGTGAAGAAATCGTTATAAAATATTCAACTATGAGGGGAATATTTTTGCTGTTGTGTGGTTTTCCAGGAGTTGTTCTTCTTTGGTGGTTTCTTTTTCGAGCTCAAATAGATTTTGCTCGAATGAGAATAAGTTTTCAGCTTTTATGTTCAGAACTTCAGTTCAGGGAAATTGAAATCGTTAAATTTTCTTGTTTGTACTAAATATGTTGCTTATTTGGTACGCCGAAATATGAAGAAATTTTGTGTTAATTGCAGAACGTTCATTTTAACAGATCAAAGGATCAATTTTTCGATCTTGTGTACCCTACTGATGTGAAACTCGAAATAAACCAATCTGATCCCGTTAATTCGCCCGAATGAATTTTATGAAAAAAGCTTTCTGATAAATCAAATTTTTTTTTTTAATTTAGAAAAATTCATAAAACTATGCAAAAACTTCTAAAAAATTTCGAAACCATTTTCATGATTTTTTTTTTCAATTTTTTACCATTTAAAAAAAATGAAAAATTTTTCTACAACGATTGATAAAAAAAATAATCAAAAAACTGTCAAAATAAATTTCAAAAAATTGAAGACAAGGCTCTGACGTGATATGAAGATTATTTGGATCTACGTTCTGCGAGGAAAAAATTTTTCGATAAGATTAATCCTCATACAGAAAAGAAATAAGAAAAAAAAATGTTTTTTGAGCATCATCCCTTCCTTATAAAAATTCAAAAAAATTCTGAGTTATATAAAATCGTATAAAAAATCAAAAATTGCCTTTTCCCATAAAAGCTCTAAAAGAGAGCAAAAACATGTTTTTAAAAGTTGGCATTAAAAAAAAAATGATAAATGATCAGTTTTAAACAAAATCTCAAAAATTGCTCGATTCCCTCGTCACAATGGTGGGCTTGTTTTCAACACCTGTCAAGCAAGTGCCCCGCTGAAATGGCTCCAATACATGTCATTAAACAGACGTTTACGAACATTTACCTATGCATGCTCCAAACCTGGAAAAATTAATTTGCTGATGAACGGATCAATATTACATTTAAAAATAGCCGTCGGGTCGTGATAAATTTTCAAATATTATCTCGTTTTGAACTAATGATAAAAAATAATTCGCCCCCGTGGAATACACGTTGAGAGGAAAATTCAATAAATGCCCTTTAACGATCACACTCGGAACGAGGAAAAATATTTCACAAATGATGCCGTTCGCGTTTGCCTTTCGGTCGTAAAACTCGGTAACGTTTGAAATACGTACATAAACGAACCGCATATAAAAAAAATATTTTCGCGGTGAAATGCGGCTCCAGTTCGCAATTAGCGAACTTCATCATATAATTTTTCCAACTGAAGAGCTCCATTCTGCGACAAGTGCGAAATTAAAACGGTTCGCAGATGTCAGTCGCGTGTGAAACGGGACAAAAAAAATATTATAACGGTGATGACACGGGGTGGTTGGTGCTTTTTTCTCTCTCCGTCTATTTTTTTTTCTTTTCTAAAAAGCGTGTTTTAATTTCCACGAAATTTCATATATTTTTTTATTATCAGCGATATTTTTCGTTGGAAACTGTTTTGCTTTAGGTGATATACTTTCCGAGTTAACGAAAAACAATACACAGACAAGTTTGCGTTTACGAGTGAGGTTTTATTTAAGGAGCAAAAATGATTCTCTTTTGTCGTACAAGCTGAACAATAGATGCTGATTTTTGTCTGAAGAATTTTTCTTCTTTCTCTTTATCGCTTCGAGTGTTTTTGACTATCCTCACGAGCGTCGTATGTATTCTATAACTCGATAATTTCCACCGTATAAATTTCATTTCCGTAATGTAGATGTTTTTCTCATTCTCGGAAACACGAGGTGAAAATTTTTACTTTAAGATTATGCCAAAGTTGTAACGAGGTCTTGAAGAGTATTGCGAAAGACGAAAAAGCTACGCTGTAGAGAAAGTTTCCCCGATGACGTCATCGTTTCTGCCTACGCAAAATTTCACATACATACCTATCTTTAAAAAAAAAACAACTTCCATGTAGTGAAATTTTTGGATTTAGGGCCGCAGCTTTGCTGATTGTGGAGGAATTACTTCTGTAGGTATAACTGGGCGATGGATGGAAGCCATTTTGCGTCAGCCGCCATCTTTCGTTATTTTCGTGTCAGTCAGTGTGTTTCAGAATGACACTTTAGGTAATTACCTCGAATAATTCTGAGTTACTTGCCATTCGCTTTGAATTATTTAAACTTTCTTTACATTTGTATTGGGCCACTTTGAGGCACTTTTCATTCATTTGGAACTATTTCAGGTTAATCTGATTTCATTGTGAATAACAGCAGTTGATTCGGATTTTTTTTTGCAATACATTCTGAAGAAATTAGCGCCACATTATGAGACCCTGTATTTATTCCGAACTGGTTTCCATTTATTTTGTATATTTTTGAGTGAAACTCAACCATCTGAAGTCAGAAAAGTAAGAATTTTGGGTTTTTGTTCTGTTTCACTGGCAGAAGTTTCTGCGCCAGGAGCAAATTCTGGATTTTTTCACAAGTTATTTCGAAAACATCCTCGATGCAAATTCATTCTGAAGAATTTTCAGTTGCTTTACATTCATTCTAATTTTTTATGGGCTTTTTCTTCGTTCATTCTAGATCACTTTAAGCTGAGTACATATTACGAATTCATTGTGAATTATTGAGTTCATTTTGAGCGATACTATTTCACTGTATTGTTTTCTAATATTTTAGAATATAATATGTCACGTTTTGGGCCACTTAGATAGTCACAGCTCTCCTGTATAAATTTTATATTTTGTTGGCGTCATTCTGAATGATTCAGCTGTCCTTCTACTCTACTTTGAACTTGTAATGAAGTATTTCACGTCACATTCCACGTAACTTGCCTCTTTGAGAAAATGTCCAACTAACCTCTGCTCCGATTAATCTGTCTATATGTTCAAATAATTTGTAAAAAAATTCTCCCATCTAATTTATTTGAAAAAAATCGACCCTTGTTTTGGAAAATTTCAAAGTCTTTTCAAATAAATTGAATTTTTCCCAAAAAGTTACGATTTATTTGGAAAGTTTTTTCTACCTTGCCTTACAAAACGAATGTAAATGCATGTATCATGATAAAAAGCAATCGTCTGCTTAGCGAATAATTTATTGACTCATAAATTCGACTGCAAGTTGATTTTTTTATGATGTTTTGCTACAAATAATCTACCACAATGACGTAAGAGATAACCCAATTGTTGAAAATTCAATTTTTAATAGAATAATTTCGGTTATTGATGAAAAAAAAATGTCTACTTAGTGACATTGGCGTGCTAAAAATGAGAAGAAAAAAAATTAGCAATAATTTTTCCTCCAATGTACTTGCTCATATTGAGAATGTACCTATAAAGAGAAACAGAAAATTCAAAAAAAATCACTCGATCGAAAACATTCGGTCATTTTCCCATCACCAATTTCTTCTCAAGTTCACCTACACAAACGCGTATTAATGAGTCGTTTTTTATCTAACGAAGAACCTTGAGAGCGTTGCAAGTTCTTGGCGCGATATTCGCACAAAAGAGCTGCACAGTAATTAATACCGAGCGATAAAAATGCTAATCTGATCTCTGAAAAAAACGCCGTCTGAAACCTAGAAGCTTAATTCTCATTCAAATACAACATTAAAAACAATGGCAAATAGTTGGCATTAACACTTCCAGCAAAGCGACAACTTTCTCGTCATTGTGAGCTTAATTTTTGTTGCGAGGGTTTAAATACGGTTAGATTTCATATACCTACGTATCGTTGCGAGTATTACTTAAATTTTTGCAGGAAAATTACCCATACAATGATAGGTATATACGTAAGTAATTTGCAAACTTATCAAAATGAAGTCATATTTTATTCGTCGTTCAAATGGAGAATTACGGAGGTTACCTGTTGATAAAGTGTACGCTGTACAAAGTGTTTTATCAAGCGAGCAATTTATCTTGATTTTATTTTGTTTTATTTATGGGTACCAATTCAAGCCACTTGCTTAGAAAGAACTTTTTTCTCGCAAGGGTGAGATATTTTATCGAATAGCAAAGTCTAAGTTACCTATTGTCTGAACATACGAAACAAAAAGTTGGTAAAAGACTGTCCAGTTTGGCCAAATGGAATGAAAATTTAACCATTTAGCGCGGTTCTTTTGGTAAAATTTCAAAGTGACGTTTCGTTTTTAATGTAAGTTTAATTGTACCGAATAGTACAATACCTACAGCTATGAGGTTACGGTTTTTAGTCGAAGGATTTGACGTTTATACACGCTTGTGCACTTACCGGCCATAACGGCCGGACTAAGTTGATCGGTAAATTAATACGAGCTGCATTCGCTATTTACGTTAGAAATTGAAATTAGGGGGCGTAATCGGTTAAGAAGATTGGCGTAATAGTTTAATTGATTCGGACCGACGACGACGACGGCGGCCAATACTAAGCTATTCTATGTAACTCGATTAAAATAATTTAAAATTAATGGCTTCTAATGTAAAGTACGCTAGGGAAACTAATGCCCCGATGTAATTTCATTTTACAGGTGTATTCGGTGTTGGAGAGTTTTTGTTTAGTTTTTCATTCCATCAACGTCGAGGGTCGCTCGAGTTAGCGCGTCGATAAAGAAATTCGCATCTAACTCGCAGCAAAAGCGGCAAAATGTCAAATAAATTGCGCGTGAATATGGTAATTTTGTCGGCCGTCCGAGCGCGTAGCGATGAACATTTTTCATGATGAAACGGTACTGTACGGGTAGTTAAATATGTTTCGTATTCGGTTGCCGACTACGTTGAAGAAATCGTCGGCCAAATCGAAAAATGAATCGCAAAAGCCGCCGTCGGCCGGCAGCTCGATCGTTAGTCGCAGGAACGACCAGAAACCGGATTTCAAACCTTTTACCAAGGAATCGGCCGATAAGTTTGATAACAAGACGGTGAAGATTGCCCGCGAATGCGGATTCGCCAGGAAACGCAAATCCAGCATTGAAGATGAGTCCGTGCTTCCCGATAAGTACGAACCGTTCCCGTCGAATTTGTATGGAAAACCTTTAGAAGAGATTGATAGTTTCATCTATGAAGAGGTAAGATTTTTTTCTCCTTACTTTGGAGGACGATGACTTTTTTTTTTTGAAAAAAAATTAACGATTCGAGAAGTTAATCGCTAAATAAATTCAAACGAGGAAACGATTAGGCGAAAAATTTTCAAAAATTTGAACTTGGAAGAATTTGAATTTTTTCAAAAAATGGCATCTTTAATTACGTTCAAGGGGTGCCGAAGAAATTTTCAAAAATATAATTCTTGTGAAATCCCTATCGACAATTTGGATTTTAGGATACTGGTACATATATGTATATGCTAGCATATATGCTACTTGAATGCTTGGATTATCATTATGCTAGTACAAT
>FIZT01055824.1:0-13800 GCA_900065295.1 Paracoccus marginatus
CCACCTCACCAAATTTGGTCAAAATCCAAGGTATGTTTTTTATTTCACTCCACCCCAAAAAAGCTGCATTCACATAAACTTGGAATGAGGAATAAGGAATAAGAATAAGAAATATCGCTGGTTATTACCAAATTTTATCATATGAATTATAGGACGTAATTACAGTAAAATTACTATTCCGCTTCTTATTCCTTATTCCAAGTTTATGTGAATGCAGCTTAACGTACATATGTATATTATGTTCCATATGTTCCGAAAAAAAAAATCTTATAGATTCAATGTTGGTACTATAGTTGAAAATTCTGTCAAACGTTATGGGTTAAAGTCATCGGTGTAGGACGATTACGTACCAGTCGATTGCTTTACTAAAATGATTTTCGAGGGATACGAATTGAAAATTTTTTCAAATAGTAACTATCACTACGTGTACCTACAAAAACTCTCATTTGTAATAGCGCTTAAACAGTTCACTCCGCTAAGCAGTCGTGGCCGAGTGGTTAAGGCGTCTGACTAGAAATCAGATTCCCTCTGGGAGCGTAGGTTCGAGTCCTACCGACTGCGGCGTGATGAAATTTTTTATGAAACTTTCCTTGAACGTTGTTTCACCGCTTCATTTTTCTATTCAATAATAAAAACTTTGCATTAATATTATGCATGTATTCTAAAATAAAAATATAATTTTTCTCATTTTGAAAATGAGCAGAAGCTTTTTACAACACAACAAAAAATAAATAGTGAAATAAATAGGTACCTAGGTAAATAAATAAAAATAAATAAATACTAGGTAGGTATAAATACTCTTAAAAATTGAACCGATCAATAGGTAGGTACTTATTTACGAATAGTAGAAATGACTAGGTATTACACATCAGGAAATAGATCACTATATGGCACATCTTCGAAGAAACGTTTAATTAGTACAAACATATGTTTGGACATTTCTTCTTCTAATTTCGGTTGCAATCTTGCAAATATTTCTTCCCAGTTATCGTTCATCATCGTATTTAGCGTATCACCTGAAAAAGTATTGAACATAGAATTAAAAAAATGAGCAAAAAATTTTCACTCCCTATAGGTAACTGCGTATGTCATGAAGACTTAAAGTAATGAGGTAAATTGGATGAACATATTACCCAGTTGTTTATTATCTTTGAACAGCTGTTCAAATCGAAATTTCATTTTTTTAGGTTTCACATGCATTAGCACCGAGTGGACGTTGAGATATTTCTTGCCATCGGCGTTGTTCACATTCACATCTCCCAAAATTTTAACCGTATGGCTAACATCGTCTGGTAAAAATACATAAATAAATGAATAAAATGTAGGTACTTAAATAATTAGGCTGGTAATTTTTTCGCAGTAAATCGCCAACTGAAATGGCCATTTCTACTTACACATTGTCACGTTGGATTTACCGTGCCCGTTTATTGGTATTGAAAAAACTTTTCCAGTCAGGTTGTAGTGACTGAGCAAAGTCGATACAGGAACACTATACTGTGCTTCGAAAACACCCTTCTGAGGATCAGCACTATTGACAAAAAAAATTTACCGATCAAAATATTCCTGAATTTACCCAATAGATATACGCACGAATTCTCGAAGCATAACAACAACGAGTGACTTACTGAATTTTTTTGACGACAGCTTTGCTGAAACCATGAGTACTGGCATTTTTCATCTCAATTACCACGCCACCGACATTCTTATTCGGGGACATTGTTAGTTTTGGGATGAAATACGGGTCCAAGGGCGGAATTGCAAATTTTGCGTTACCTTAAGAACAAAAAAAAAAAACGATAAGTTAAGGATTCACTTCATTCTATCCACATCGCTGCCATGGTAGCTTTGGGTTGAGGTTTCAATGCATACCCTGACTTGAATGTTTGATAGCTTCCTGCAGATACGTTTTGAGGCATTCGTCAACATTGTTATTTTTAGTTTTGCATGTTGGCATCGATCCCGCTGCGAATTTAAGCTTTCAATTAATTTATTGGTAAATAAAAATATTTCTAATAATCATTATCAAGGGGAAAAAATCTTGAAAATTTTATTACAGAATCAAAAAAAAAAAAAAAATGGGAACAAAAACAAAATCAAATCGAGTCATTAAAAAAAAAATGAAAATGAAAAATCTAAAATTTTATTGATGAAATAACAACTAATTGCACTAAAATGTCAAATTAATGGACTACAATAGGTGCTACCCACCTACTTTGAAAGTATTTATTAACGAAAAAATAAATAAATAAAAAATGGCTGGAAATTCTCTTAAAATCCTGAACTTTACTTTCGGCAAAAAAATTAGCAAAAAAAATAAACAAAACAAAACAAAGAAAAACTTATTTTCTAGGTCAAAAAATCTGCTAATTTGCCATATTTCTTGATGTGGTGGTGATCGCACTAAGGGTGCTTGCTTGCTTTTTCAGAAAATTTCAATTTCGGGCAATTTCAACAACAGATTTAGAAGAGAAATTTTTTTTTCAAAAAACATGTAGGTAAGTACCCTTAGTACAATCACCACCACATATTATGGCCAAATGAAGTAAGTTGATAACTATATAGCAGGTACTTATTATATTCAGTCAGCGTCAACGACGTCATCGTTTTACAAAACTTCTACGAACTTTTTAAAACACCAAATTCGAATTATAAAAGCCAAAATAGTTGTCTAGGTGCAGTGAAATTGATCACAGAGCAGTACTTAAGTAAGTAGAAAAAATACCTAATAAAAGCGCACTAGGAAGTAAAAAATTATTGCAGTCCAAGTTAAAAATATAAACACAGGTACATTTACTCACTTTCAACAGCTGGTAATGCATGACCGGACTGTAACACAATCACTAAACATATAATAAATGATATCATTTTACTTGATAGTGCCGAGTTCAAATTTTATTTGCTGTACATTCGAACATCGTGCGCCTTTATATACCTACAATCATCCTAAATTCATAATAAAATAAAAAAAAAATAAAAAAAAACAACCTAAACGGAAGGAAGTAGGCATTTCTTGGCAATCTAGATAAGTTGCATCTCTGCATTAGTGTATGCTGTGTACAGGTAGGTAAGGTACGAAATTAAAGCAATTAAGAGTCTGTCAATCGCTGGAAGGCAATTTGGTTCGACAAAGACCAACTCACCTTCAAGTAGGTATAAGAGATCTTCCGCTTTAGAGATTTAACGCATTAATGACCTCTGTGCAACCGGTCACTTTAGCATCACGATTCATTTTTTTGATCTGTAAAAAGATTTTTTGGTTTCCTGTTGGATATCAGCAGAAATACTTACGTCACGTACGTCGGTATTATCATAAAAATAAATTACCAGCATGGTTAAAAAGTACACCAATGTTTATTGTACAAAAAAAACTAAGTATAATGATAAATAAATAAATAAATAAAAAAAACAACACGCGCTGTACATACGTATTATAATCTTCACGACATTAATCTCGATAAAAATTTGCAATTTAAAACAGCGTATCTTGTTTTGCAGAGCATACGCACCGAATAGCTAGTATCTACTACAGCTCGTTAACCTATTGCAATTATTTACCTAGTACGTGTAAATAGGTAGTGAGTACCTTACCTATACGTATGTATAGTATACCCAGTATAAGCGCACCATATTACAGGTAATAAATTTGACCATGTAAAATAGAATGTTTCGTCACGTGAAGTAAAGTTATGATAAAAAATAGAAAGATTACCTACGAGTATCTATGTACAATTTTATTTTATTCATCAAATATTATTTTAAAAATTCGCATACCTAATATGAGACTTAAACAAAATACACGATTATTTTTACATACCTACAAGTAAATTACCATTTTATTTTGGTTTTTATTATTTTTAGGTTTAGTACCACTTTGAAAGTGCGTAAAAGAAAAAGTACTTAGCAATACAATTAAGTAGTATTTTGGTAAATGCATTCAATTAATAGGCTGGATCTATTAGCCTATCTTCAAATAAGAAGAAAAAAAATTAACGTACTTGGAACACTTTCAAAATTATTCAAGTTGGTTCAGTCATAGATGATGTGCTTACTCATAGACCAGAGATCAAGTTATCTTATCAAAAATATGTTTTCAATTTTGCGTACACGAATAATTCTACACATTTAAGGCCAGAAAGATTGTAATTCAAATCGGAAGTAAAAAGAATAATTAGCATTTTAACGATAAATAAAAATTTTGCGGTACGCCACTAGGTATACCCCTACTAAGTATGAGTCGATTGCTTGCAAATGACGATGATGTAATCGTAATTCGAAACCTTTCTAGTTTCCACGCATAAGTACGTTTTTAAAATTTTCTCCAAGTTTATGCTATTTAGGTAACCTTGACAGAAAACTATTTAAATGCCATTAGGTTTTTCATTTCAAAAAATGGAATCATTTTTATTCAGGAACTGATTCGAACATTCCTTATTACTTATACGCATTAAGCCCACTAGATCTTTTTTTTTAAATTATAAAGGTTTTATAATGAATAGGTATTTTTTACATAGGTACATGTAGTAATAGTAAAGATCAATAAAATGGAATGACGTATATCTAAGCATTCTAAAATTTCAAATCAACCCAATTTCTTTTGGACGATAGACGTAGGTGTAGGTAAGTACATACGAGTATGTATTACCAAGTTGGTAACTAAGCTTTGACTCAATCATCAAAATAAATGCCAAAGGATTTTCAAAATTCTGTTCTTCTGTTTTCAATTCTATCACACATAATTACTCTACTTTGACGACAGAGAGCGTTAAAATTAAAAGAAAAGAAAAATAAGTTGGCAGTTGGCTCTACAGGTAGCACTTGCATTTTATGAACTTGAAGTAGGTACCTAGGGTAAAATGGGTACCTACTTTTCCAGTTCGTTCTATAAAAATTTGTACATAATTATTTTAGATTCCAATAAATTGGGTGATGGGGGACGTACATGAAAAGCAGGTATAAATTGTTGACCACTGATGACAATTTTCTTATCCCTCTTTTCGCAACATGATTCGAGATTCGAGTGACTGCATGTGCAAATATAGGAATACCATCCTCGGGAAAAATTATTGCGGTCCATGCTTCGATAACCACGACACGATTAAATCGTAATTTTTGCTCATCCACGCTTGATTGCTGCGGGCTTTTTCGATGGCTTGTACAAATGCTCTACTGGCGGCGCCAGTTTCATTTTTGTGTTTTTTGAAAAACTCTGTAATCTGAAAATTTTCATTCGAATAAGTAGTAGGTAAGTTTGACATAATGTGAGTGTTAGTTCGTCAAATGAGTTGAAAATGGAATCAGAAATGGGAAAGTACCTCTTTTATTTCGTGTTCCGTATTTACACTCGCAAGAACGTGTTTAACGATACTGCTCAATCCGAATAATGAAGAACCCAAGCTGTAAATTTGAAAAAAAAAAGTTGAACAAATTGCCTATTAATTACCTAACTCATTTCAAAAATTATGCCATCAGTTCATAACGTACTGTTTAACAACACGATCCCAATGATCTCTCAACATTGCCCATGCAAGTGGTTGACCTATTACGTTATTGGCAACTGCAGAAAATACTCTCACGACGTCTTGTTTTTTGATTCCAGATGTATCATTCAACGCCCAATCTAAGTACCTAGATGAATTTAATCCATAATAAGAAAAACGGTAAATTAAAACAAAGGAATTTTTTTTTAAAGATAGAAAACAAATTAAATTTCTAACCTCGATAGTATCCAAGTTTCTCTCGTACATCCAAGTGCTCCTAATAATATATCTTTCTCGGAACCAACATTTGACTTCAAATACCGTTGCCAAGCGTAATCCCATTCTTTTAGTCCACCGACTCTGATAGCGGTGCAATACACAGTACTTTTCAAATTTGGCGATATCCTGTGAAAACAACAAAGCAAGGTTTTAAAAATATTTTCACGTAGGTAGTAGGTGTAGCTATAGGTACCCACTTCTGGGAAAATTAAAAAATTGTATCATGTATGCTACATACGGATTGTTATTATCCGGCGATGGGGTGAACTTCCAACTTTGGAACTGGTTGACCGCATTTCTGATACAATCTTCATATCCCAACTTACAAGCGTAATTCACAACTTCAACTCGTTTGTAAATTAATAGTTGATCGTCGGATGATTTTTCGAAAAATCCAGTGTTTTCGTAAAGTTTCGATGAAATAAACAACAGATATTTCTGCAACACAATATTATCAGAAGTTGGTAAATTGTACTCGAGCAAACTTCGCCGTTATTAATTATTAATTAATTTGTACGCTAATGAACTTCGTTGAACTTGAAAACTAAAAACAGAACAAATAAAAGCAAATACAACGCCATCTCCTTATCCTTCCGCTAAACGGGTTCATGTTTTAATGCTCATTCATTTTTTAAGGACGACCTCTGGTGGTGAACGACAGAAGCTGAAAACGGATTGGATTGTATGTGTAGGCAACAGGCGTTACTTTCAGTGAAGTGATTTACTGATTTTCAGGTTTCATGAAATTAGAATTTTCAATTTTGAATTTTTGAAAAGATTGTTGAATATTGGAAAAATCAACCATTAAATTAATTTCATTCGGTACTTTCAAGTGGGCAGGTAAGTTATACGTAGTAAGTATATTTGATGAATTGACTAATCACTAAGTAAAATAATCAAGGTGCGTATCGATGCCGCCTAGCGTATTGTTTAATTTGATTTCAAATTTCAATTATCTATTTACGTCTCAAGTTACAACCCCTTTCGTGCAAAGTAAAAGAAAAGTATGTAAGATGAAAACCCAATGTAGTTGAAAAGAATTGCGTTATTTAGCCTGCACAGTGATTCACCACGGCTTAATATACTCACCGCAAATTTATCGTAGGAGCCTGTTCGTCGTAACATTTCGTTTAAATATTCAAACGCGCTGAAGGCAGCCATCCACGGCACAAACTCCAGTTCGTATTGCAAGTATAACGTAATATCTAGAGCGGTAGAGTACTTTAGTATGCCCGAATGGGCGAGTTTTAGCGCATCGTCTATTATTTGAGCTCTGTTGACCGGATCTAAGGTTTAGAAATTAAAATTGAAGAACATTAACGCTGAAATACGATGTATCGGTGTACGCAACGGTGACTGCGGTGTTGGGTACTATAGGTATTTAGGATTCAATACTGTTAATTTATCATTGCAGGTGACGCTGATACTCACCAATTATGCCGAACTTATCAGGATCGTTTAGCGTTTTAACGATTAGTTCCCAGTTACGATCATCGTAATTAACTCTGTAGTATCCTGAAAAGCGAACAATGTTGGCAGTTGAGATCATCGGTAAACATGTGTACATGTATACTAACGTAAAATAATACTATGAGTTATTATTTACTGTAATCTAGCTTACCGGTTTGTTTTACATTGAATATAATCCAATCATTCGGTGAAGCGATAATATCGTAGATCACAATCTGTGGTTCGGCTTTCAACCAATATGACGGTTTGGTGCGGCTGAAATCTACATTTTTGCTAGTCGTATAAGTCAGAGGAACCCACCACATGCTACGATCCTCTTCAGAACTGCTATTCGAATTCACAAAGAATCTACTCTAAATCCAATTAGGTACATTGCTATAAATTAGCATGTGTATGTATTCGTAATGAAGTTGACAAGTGATTCATAAATCGTGTACCTGCGTCACGGTGATTGTATTGTTGTGATAGTTTCTCGTAACAGTTACTACTGGAAAACCTATTTTTACAGTCCAAGTATCCATTATTTGTTTTACTGAAACGTTATTTTCTAGGACGCCGTTTCTGTGCGCTTCTTCGGTCAAAGCTTCCCACAAGTCGTCTTGAGTAGCGGTACGATAAGCCCTGCAAAAGTACCAGTGATGTAAGTATGGTTTTTAGTAAACGTTCATTGTTCCGCTATAGGTATAAATGTTTTATCGTGCGTTTACTTTTTGATTAGGTAATTACTCAATCCTTGTTTGAAAACTTTGTTTGTAAGAAAATGATCCATCATTCGAATTATGGATGCGCCTGTTTTGAAATTAGTCATTCGGTGAGTGTTTCGGTTATTCTAGTAGTGTTATACGTAATCTAGAAAATATTGAGTTGGTACAACTACAGTATTATAATCAGAAATACGACCTTTGCTGTACGAAATTCCGTCAAAAATTTCGTTAATTTCATCCGGATCTGATACTTGTACTGAAATTGGATGAGATGAAATTAAAGCGTCCAAGTTGAGGACGTTCTGTAATTCTCCTACTACGAATTGATCTAAAATTTTCCACGATGGTTCTACCTGTTTTTTGGATTGAGAATGAATATCGTTCGATAATGCTCAGGATTAAAGATTGTTCTTTAATTAATATATTGCTTGTTTACGTACATAGGTATCTACGTACAGCGTATTTCATCGGTATTCAAGCCGGTGCCAATTAGTTTAAACCAGACAAAAATATTGAAGTATTGGATTTCGTAGAAAGCTACGATTGTTAAATTCATTTTGAAGTTTTCACCTGGCATACGCTGTAGGTACTAGGCACATAGCTAAACGTGTGAATTCTCAACTTACGTTATCAGTTCCTATGTATTCCATGTAAGTGGCAAAACCTTCGTTCAACCATAAATCGGACCACCAATCCGGAGTGACTAGATTACCGAACCACTGATGGGCTAATTCGTGTGATACAACGGTGGCTACATCTTCTTTATTAAATCTGGTTGATACGCCTTCCTTGTACAACATAGTCGTCTCTCTAGAAAATGAAAATCGATCGCGTTTGAGTAAGCGTTTCTGTATTTATGGTTATCGTTTCAACGCGTCTTACGTTTCGAATATTCGTACCTAAACGTAATTAATCCCCAGTTTTCCATAGCACCGGAATTAAAATCTGGTAAAGCGATCATATCCATTTTCGGCAATGGAAACTTGACGTCGAAATAGTTCTCGTAAAACGTTAAAACTTTCGATCCTACGGTTAGAGCGTAACGAGCTTGATCAATGGCATCTTGACGGGCCCACACGTGAAACTTGGTCTCGGACAGTTGGTAAAAGTCTACGACAGCAAAAGCCACCAGATACGTAGACATTGGTACGGATTCTTCGTAGATATCCACCACGTAATCCGGCGGTAATCCGATCCTTAGAAAAGAAATAAAGAAAATGAATCATAACGAAGCGACGTTGCAAACTCCGAAACAATAGTTGGCCACTATTCGCAATCACTCAACCCTGAAACGCCTCATGCAGTCCAACCTAATTACCATCTTGTACAAAATATATAGAAGACTCCACGTGCATGGAACAAACCACGTGTTTTCCCCTGCCGTCGACCAGACGACGGCTGCTGATTCGTACCTTGGAATTGCTAACGATATACGTTGTGGAGTGTTTGGAAATCGACACCTGAACCGTTCTTTACCAAATTGTCGTAAACCGGTTTTGTAGCGTCGTATCAAGGCCGATTTCATATCGAAGAACGGAAATGTTCCGTAGCGTTATCGATTGCAGTTTAGAATATGGTCTATGTGAAGTGGACTTGGACTTATCAAAAGCTATGCGTATTTATTTACATTTTTCTCGCGAATTCGGTGACTCGCATATTCGATAAAGTTGTCATATTCGATAGTCTGGCTATTCTGAGCGAGAATTTAGCTTTGTACGAGGGCTCATCGAAACATGGGAATGCTTGTCTGGCATCTGTGGCTTGGAATTGAGTTACCGCGATCCATCTGCGTTGGAAAAAACAATTATAAAATACATATAATAAAATAGTATCGATGAGATACCTATGCGTCGATAATTGACGAGAAAACGAAATGGAATTGAAGTATTCAGTGAGGCGACTGTTACCATTATCTGGTAGTATTACCCTGTTGTATAGAGCTACATACGTATTTTTGCGGTCACAATACTAACCTCGTTTGTCCATCAATTTTGTAGGAACTTCGGTAAAATCCTTGTAAATTATCGTTAATGCTTCCAACGTAACGAATAAACACCCTGTACTGGGCGCCTTTTTCCAAATAGTGGTCCAAATGGAGGATAAAAAATTGACGTTCTTTGTCTTCGGACGTGGAGTAAATTTCGACCTCTTCTTCTCTACCAAATGGCTCATTCGGTATAGGTTTAGGTAATTTGAAAATTTGAGATTGCGTGATGTTTAAATTGAGCGAATGAAGAGTGATATTTTTCGTGCTCTCGGTAATATTTACCACAATAGATACCTCTCCGTTGAAGGTGAAATTACCTGAAATCGATAAGAACAAGCAAATATTACTAGTAGCTATGTATCTTTATTACAAAAGTCTCAGCTAGATCCCTGGAGAGTAATTTAGTATGGCACATGTCACGTATAGCGATATTCGTTCGTAGTTTATATATCGCCGCGCCGGAGGTGCTGTAATCCCTCTGAGTCAGTGACGACCCCTCCCCCTTCAACCGCCTTCCCCTTCCGATATTCAATTCGCATTCCATTCTCGTCTGGAATGGTGGAAACTAGTAATTTTTCAAGATGAACAGAAATTAATTTTTTTTTAAAATTGTTGTCAGATTCGATCTTCAAATAATTATTGTTTAAAAATTGTCATATTGTGCTGTTTTCAAATTGTTAAATTTTTTGCGATATTGTAAATTGGTCGTTCTAATCGCAAGTGCATTTGGAAGGGGGGGGGGGGCTCAAAAATGCTTCTCCCACCCATCGCCAATGACATGTTGCTCATCGCAAACATACCCTTCTCCCTCCTCTATTCATCGTGCGAATCGCTCGCTTACCTTCCCAGATGAACGGTATAATCTTGAGCCGATAAGCGTCCGGTACGACGGCCTTAGGTAGTCGTACGTTTCTCGTAGATCGGGTCGGATGGAACTCTTGCAAAGCTCTGAAATCGCCGTCCAATTCGGACACGCTGGCCGAATTTTCCTCGCAACATGACATATACTTGTAGAACAAAAAGGTCGATACTAAAAGTGAAAGTAAGAACACAATGCTGACGAAGACGACCAGAATATACGGCACCCGAAGAACCCGTTCGGTCTTCTTGGACGTAGAATTGTCACCGCCCTCCATAACCTCCAGCACTTCCGGTATGTGAGTCATTCACTACCGCTCTGCGTGTAACCAAGCTGCGAAAAAAAAAAAAGAAGAAATATACAATACGGATAACACGTTTATACTTTTTAGCATAATGAGTAACAAAATTTAGCGCGAAGCTCGGCGGCGGGGTGCGGGGACGCTGCACTTATACCTTAACTACGTACGTTCGTTGTAGCTCGTTTGCGAAGTTATACGATATGTAATATACCTACAACAACATCGTGTCATGTGGGACTGGGAATATTACGTATACGTACGTATGTCGGTACGTGTAATGTAGATACCTACGTTTACACGACGACTAAGTAAGAATACGACAACATTGCAGAAGAAAAGCAAAAGCAAAAACGAACGTCGAATGTTATACATTATGTCATCGAATTGTCGACTTTGGTCGTTCGTTGGCTTAATTACCATAATAAAGTCGAGTTTCTGCTGACACTCGGGTCGTGTTTGTGAGAAATTTCACGTCGAAGCGATGCGACAAATACCTACAACCAAAATTATCACCTCTCTTCTGGTGGATATTCCCAACGATTACCTATATACCTATATAATGGCGTAATTTATCGTCATCGTCATTCTCGTCGTCGTCTCGTAGGTACCCTCTTTGGTTCCATCAGCTGGCATTGGCAATACTTGACTGCAGGATATCATCAAAGAGAACCACGACGTATTGGATATGTTTTTGCTACACACTCGACGAATTTTAGTGCTCGATAGAATTATCGGTATTTGAAGGATGACGATTATTATTTCAATACGACCGTAGAAAGAGCATATTAAAGAGATACATATAGGTGGAGGATCTGGGAGGTATCATTACTTAGTATCAAATCCACCTATTTTACGTATTTTACGAATTAAGTTCATTACATAATATCGTAATAACGAAAAAATAAGGCACAGTACGATTGAAAAAGATGTAGGTAATAAAACTAAGTACGCTAGATGGCATGTAGGTAAGGTATTTCAAGATCGATTTGAAAAACGATTAGAATTTAACCTCCAGCTCGATCCATTTTTACACCTTTCTACGTACATATATGATTTCATATCCACATCCATACCAGAATGATTCGTACACATCAGATGTACCTATGTTCTTAGTTACGTTACGTACGAAAAGCTACGTACGTATCTCTATACTACGTAGCTAATTTTTATAAGTGTACTTTTGTGTCGAAATAATTGTCGCAAGCTTCCGCGAGTGTCAAGTTTGAAACCCCATTCAGCAGTACAATTGTACATTAAGCTATACTACAGCATAGTTCGGTGTACACTGTACGTGTATGTACATCAACACAAGCGACGTAAACAGGTGGCTCCATGCCGAGCTTGGACGTTGAAAATTTCTACTCGTCGTCGTTATACTATTACGATTTAATACGTGTATTATCACAATACAAGGGTGCTCCCCAAAAAAAAACCAGTACACGATAGCTGAGAGAAAATGATGCTGAAAAAGAAAAGACGACGCGACACGACGACTACAACAACAACAACAACAACAACAACAACAACGAGAAGAACAATAGCGATGAAAAAAAAAATGAGAAAAAAGACGACAACCTTTCCGCTTTAATCGATAAGTAACATCGCGTCTAGAGAAGATGCGATGAGTAAGCAGAGCGGTTACGTAATGAATAATTAATCGTGATCATAGGCGTGTCCGATAGAGTACGATCGTGTCGTTAAAAAAGTTTTATTTTATTTTTATTTTTTGTGCGTAATGTACTACGAAAGTTCCCCCTTGGTAGGCTTAGGTAGAGTACATCGTACTTACGAACATATATCGATAGTCTGAAACTGAAGTGAAACACTATACGTAGGTCGTAGATACGTGTATGAAAGCGTCTCGACTCGACGGTCGACGCAGATACCCCGACCGTTCGGCTCCTAGCTATATCGGTGCGGTACCGGTGGTGCGTTTAATATTTGATTCTCGTCGTTCGACGTACGTGAAGGTGACGCTGCTGATGCGACCGGCGACGTAACGTCAGATAGTCATTTCATTTTTCGAGTCAACTCGTTGATTTTTTTTAATGAAAGGTATACTTTGACCAGCTCGAACTACATCCATAGGGGTTTTTCTGAAAATACGCTGAAGCGTAGGAATTTCGATTTTTCAACATTTTTATAATTGAAAATAAATAAAATTTTCACAAAGGACGATTCGAAAGAACGTCCTAGAAACAACGCTTGTATTCTGTGCGTGTGGCTATGAAGTATTCATCGCATTTGGCGGTGACTTGAGTAGTTTTACGTTTCTCTCTTCTCGATCGACTTGAAAAACAAGTAGCACTAAAATGCCAATTTATTGGGCATATACTTGCTACCTACTTCGAAAGTGTTTATTAAAGTAGCAAGAAAAAAAGAAGGAAATTTTCTTGAAATTCAAAATTTTACTGTTGCACAAAAATAAGCAATAGTCCACTGAAGAAGAGTTCATTTTTTCAAATTCAATAAAATACCTATTAAGTATTTCAAATTCGATCAATTTTTTGAATTAAATTAATCGATCATTTTTGTAGAATATTCATTTTTCAGTTCGATAAAACGATCATAATTTTCACATCATTCCAATTTCCATGAAAATAAAAGAAATAGGGGTACCTACTAGGGTGGTCCTCAGTTATACTTGCAAGGGAAGCACCCGAACTGGCAGATCGATTTTGAGTCGGGACCAAGGCAGATCGATAGAGTATGTAAAAGTACCC
>FIZT01055850.1:0-14315 GCA_900065295.1 Paracoccus marginatus
GCAGCTGTTTTTGTAATCGAGCGATTTAGTTTGAAAAATGCATGTAGAACGGTAAAAATTTTGTTTTTTTTCAATATTGACACTTTTTTTTGTTCAGCAATTATTGCAGTGAATTAATCGGTGTACCGGAATTTGAGGTCGCAGATTCAGATTATGACACTCATTTTGAGCTCTGACCAAATTTGAGCCCCAAAAGGGGGGTGTCAACCCCAAAATTTTGAAAAATTTTGATATGGGTGTTGAAATGTAGGTATTCGAGGTCCCTGATTCCGATTTTAACCTTTATTTTTCGCTCTGATTAAATTTGAGTTCTGTAGGAGCAAAAATGAAAAATTTTGAGTTTTGGCCCTGACTTCGGAACCCAAATTTGGTCGGGGCAAAAAATAAATATCAAAATCGGAATCAGGGACCTCAAATACCTAGATTTCAATATCCATATCGAAATTTTGTACAATTTTGGGGTTTGACCCTCTCTTTGGGGGCTCAAATTTGGTCAAAGCAAAAAATTAATGTCAAAATCAGAATCAGCTACCTATACCAAAATTTTGAGGGTTTTATCTAGTAAACTCAACTCAGATGGATTAATCACTACTTATTTTTTGAAACTGGCCCACTGTGCGATGGCTTTATTAATATTTCTGACTGGGTTTGCATTCAGGTAAGAACTTAGGGAGGTGAGGGAGGAAGAAGAGTGAATAATTCGTAAAAAAGTTTCATCATTTTTTCAGGCAACGATTTCCAAAATTTTCACTGAGCATTTTTTCTTGAAAAAATTCCAGTTCTGAAAAAAATTAATTTCTTTTGAAAAAGAAAAAATACAAAATTTTCCAAAAAGTTTTTTCATGAAAATTTTAATTGAACCAAATTAAGTAGGTATTGAAAAAAAAAATTTTAAATAAGGTCTGCAAAATTTCAAAAAAAAATTGAATATCTAAAAAAAATGAAATGAAAATTTAAAAATAAAAAAAATTAAATGAAGAAAATAGAAAAAAAAAAATTTAGAAAAAAATTACCGAAAATTTCTTAAAACCCTGAGAATATTATTTTTTAAATTTCAACAAGAAATTGAAAAATCCACACTTTAAAAAAATTGAATTTGAAAAAAATTTTTTAAAAAAATGAATGTAACTTGAGTTTTGATTTGAAGATATTTCCAAAAAAGATGAAATGAACAAATAAAAAAATGGCTGAACTTTTCT
Source organism: Paracoccus marginatus (assembly GCA_900065295.1). Classification (NCBI taxonomy): domain Eukaryota; kingdom Metazoa; phylum Arthropoda; class Insecta; order Hemiptera; family Pseudococcidae; genus Paracoccus; species Paracoccus marginatus. Next base: position 1,200 of record FIZT01055850.1, read on the forward strand.
AGAAAAAAAATTTACCACAATACTTTCTAAAAAAAAAATCAAATTTTCAGCAAAAAAAACTTTAAAAAAAATTTTACAAGTAAGATTAATTTTTAAAGAATTTCCTAGAAAATTTGGTTCAAATTCTCCTGAAAAAATTTAAAAAAAAATCGTATGAAACTTGAGTTGTAATCTAAAGATTTCTTCAAAAAAAATTTTTTTTTAATTTGATGAAATGGGTTCGAATGTTGAGATTTTTACGACAAATAGTCTCAATTTGAACCTTCTTCAGCAAGCTGCATTCCATTTTTCAACATTTTTTGAGAAACTTGGAATAGCACTGAAATTAAAAATTTTGAAATCTGGAAATTGCAAGGCCGTAGGATCAAAATATTCATTCCTTTTCAACCTGCATGACCAATTTTTAAGCATTTTAGAAATTACCCCCTCCCTCCCCAAAGTATCCAAATTTCATTCCCTAATCCTGATTTCAAACCACTACGGGGTGAAAATCTGAAAAAAGTAAGACCCAAATCGCCCACTCTTTCAAAAAAAAAAAAAAATCAAATCAATCTCGATAATTTTTTGCATTCAGCTCTCCACGTCGCTGCTTATTTATTCGACTACATTTTACACACGCGCTCGAAATTTTGACATTGTTCGTCATTAGATAATTTTTTGTCAAAATTGGAGGTCGACCGACACCGACGATTCGCCTCTTAGTCTACACCTACGCGAATCGACTCGAATTTCGCGCAGCCATTTTTATTACAAACGTGTTCCTTCGCGATACTAGATAATTTCCGATACAGAGCCAGCACTGCAGCGCAATCCAATTGTAGGTACACGTTGGACGGTATGTTAACTCGTTAATTATCGCCTTCGAAACGGATCCGTGCCAATCAAAAGGTCAAGTTTAGAGTAAAACGAATTTTAAAACTTTATAAGCTCGAGCGTTGTAATACTATAATTTTACACGTACATATGTAATTTATCGAACCAGTAAGTCTAAGTATGCACGATCACAAATCACTATCAAAAGAAAACAGAGAGAGAGAAAGAGAAAGAAAGAGTGGGCGAAATGCCTCGTCAGGGGTCGCTGGGGTGATCGGCGGCGAAAGGGGATAAGAGGTAAGGTTACTAATGAAAACGACCATCATCGCAGCAGCACCCATATACATATAGTCGGAATACAACGCGTGTAAAGAATTACCAATAAATTAAATGTTTACGTACGCGATACGGCGGCTAAAAAAAAAAAAAAAAAAAAAAAAAAAAAAAAAAATAGTCATTTTGAACGTCCGCATTTATCACTCTTGTCACTCGTGTATCCGCGGTAGTAAAATACTTTGAAAATACTCGTACATGTATTTAGTTGCGCGCGCTCTTTAATGAGATTTTTTTCGCCGCGCCGTTTGTTTGGGTGTACCAGCGCCCAACGCTGAAACAGTACGGTACGAGCTGGGAGGAAGCACGAAGTGGAAAACGGTAGGAAAATTTTCGTCTCGCATCATTACGCAATATGGTCGATGTCAACGGAAGGCTTTTCTGATACCGAAACGTCGCGTTGGTCAAATCAAACCTAGCCTAAACATGATCGAATCTTTATCAATCAGTTCACGAATCCATGCTTCGCTATACTCACCTCCGTACCATACCGATAACCGATAAGAGTGGCGGTAAGATGAGCCGGGGTGGTCACGAAAATCGCTGCAATTTGAATAAATACTCGTATCGCAGACGAGCTCGTATTACCGGGCATTGTTTGTAGCTACCGCCGCTGGCCGCTGGGTCGAGTGCGAATGAGCATCGTCAAATTATGCTGACTGATGCGAGAAGTAATTGGTTCGACAGTAATCGAATATCTGTGCTAATATGCAAATTATTAATGATGCATTTTCGCATGCATCGCGTAATTGTAGGAGCCTGAGAATTGAATTAATGTAATTTACCAGCTCAGCGTTTGAAACTTATTTGTCCGTTTATCGAGGCACTAATACGAGTATTAAAAAATTATATCTAGCCTTAATAATCCTTTTATTGCACTGTTGAAGAATTCGATATTTCCGTTAGTTGTTGTTGTCTATGGACATGATGATGATGATGTGGACTTTGAAACGTTTTCGAGTAAATTATCGCAGAGATAATTAGCGAGAGAAATGTAAAGAATTATAATTTAGAGAGATAAGTTTGCACCTTCATTAGAAATCGAAACACAGGCATTTATTTCGATTCGACATTTTTGCCAATTTTAGAATTTTTTTTTTGAAAAATCTGTTTTCAAAATATTATTAATCTTTAAAACTTGTGCATCAAGTATGTATACCTATCAGTAGGTAGATACTAAACAACTTTTAATTTTTTTTTCAATGTTCAACATAAAATCATTAATCTTGATATTAGGAAAATTTTTGATTTATGGAAAATTCCTAATGCATAATTGAAATATTTTCAATTTTTGAAAAAATTATAGTGTTTAGGTTCTGTTCTAATTTTTAAAAAATTTCAGATCTTTAGAATGGTATAGGTAAAATTGAGAAGTTTCTAATATTTTGATTTTTGGAAAATTTCTGATTTTTTTAAAAAATTTGATTTTTGTGGAATTACAAAATTTTGAATTGTTTGAATTAAAATTTCTAGTTTTTGAAAAATTATTCATTTTTAAAAAATTTCATACTTTGATTTTTGGAAAATTTCTGATTTTTACAAAAAATTTTAAAATTTTTTTCAATTTTTGGAAATTTTTGTGGAATTACAAAAAAGATTTTTGAAAAATTCTACTTTTTGGAAAGTTTTTCAATTTTAAAAAATCCCCATTTTTAGAAAATTTCTAATTTTTGCAGTGAAATTTCAAAAAATTTCAGATTTAAAAAAAGTTATTGTTTTTTGGAAAATTCCTCATATTTTAATGTTTAATTTTTGGAAAGTTTCTAGTTTTTGGATAATTATTGATTTTTTAAAAGATTTCTAATTTTCTGAAAAATTTCTGATTTTTTCAATTTTGTAAAATTTTTAAAAAAAGTAAAATTTTTGGAAGATTTTTGATATTTCAATATGTTTTATTTTTAGAAGATTTCTAGCTTTTGAATAACTTTTGATTTTTGGATAATTTTTGATTTTTTAATTTTTAGCTTTTGATTTTTGGGAAATTCCTGATAATATTTTAAATGTTTAATTTTTAAAAAATATCTAGCTTTTGAAAAATTTTTGATTTTTGAAAATTTTCAGATTTTTAAAAAAATTTTGATTTTTGGATAATTTCTGATTTTTTTCTAATTTTTGAAAACTTTTTGATTTTTTAAAAATTCTCATTTTTAGAAAATTTCTGATTTTTGAAAAATGTCTCATAAACATAATGTATGGAAAATTTCTGATTTTTGAAAAATTCCAATTTTCGAAAATTCTCATTTTTAGAAAATTTTCAATCATTTCAGTTTTTGGAGAATTTTATTTATTTTTTTTTGAAAATGCTTCATTTTGGAATTATTTTCAGTTCCTAAAAATATTAGGAAAATATAGAGAATCCCTCATTTTTAAAAATTCTTAATTTTTCGGAAAACATTCAATTTTTTTCATTTGGTAGAAAATTTCTGATTTTTATTTATAATAATGGTAAATTTTCAATTTTTAGCAAATTTTTCATCTTCAGGAAATAAGCAACGTTTGAAAAAATTCAATTTTGGATTATTTAAGTTTTATTAAAATGTTAATTTTCGAATCATCATTATAATTTTCTAAAAAATGTTCACTTGCCAGCAAAGGTGAAATTTTTCAAATTTGAAAAAATGTCAATTTTCGGAAAATATGTAAGTAATGTTTAAAAATATTAGGATAATTTTCGAAAAAAAAAAAAACTTGAGAAAATTTTCAATTTTTAGAAGACAATTTTGAGTAATTTCAGTATCAACTTACGTGAAAATGTTCGCAGCTTATTCAAATCACTAATGAATTTGTAATGTCTGGATATAATTTTTTTCATATTTTAGAAAATTTTTAGAAAATGTCCATTTTCGAATGATTTTAATTTCTAAACATTGTTTAACTTTGAAAAAGTGTAAAATTTTTGGAAATTTTTTTTTTTTAATAAAAGCTAAAAAATTTTCAATTTTTAATTTTTTGGAATTAAAATGAATTTTCAAAATAAAAAGTTTTCTTCAAGCTTTCGACTTCTAAAAGATGGTGCTTTCTTCAGAAAATATTTGATAGAAATTGATTCATTATTCGGTCAAACACATTCGGAAATTATTCGTCGAGCCCGATTTCTCCCTCGCATTATTCGCGCATCTACGATTCTTCTCACGAACGCGCCACTACCATTACACGCAACCGTCGAACGAAGAAATACTTTCGGCGATTGGAAATGAAACTCTCGACGAGTAACTAAACTACGCGTAAGTACTTAAAAAAAGTAATAAATTAATCAAGAGAGGTACAGCGAAGGCTCATTGTACTCGTATGTGTATCTGTAAACAATATCAATTAATATGGGATGTTTTCGTAAATGAAAATTAGATCAAGGCCCGTATTTAGAATTAATTTTACCGCACGCGGTGGCCGGCCGGGGTGACGACGTTTCGTATTTCTACAATGTACAATGTAGATACGTATGTATTTGTATGTATGTACTATGATGTACGTATACAAACGTTCAATAAACCGTACTCTCGTCATTGTTGGTAAATTTATCGATTAATTGAACGCTCGTTTATTATTAAGTACGTATTACTTAGAGCTAGCATGGCGTGTTGTTAATACTGTTCGCCCTTTCCCAAGCTCATAGGGAGCATCGCATCAGTGTAGTCGTCACCCTGGCCGAATGCCCGTTCGTTGTCGTCGCATGTGACTTACACGCATAGGAAGTCGATAGACTTTAGATAGGTAAACGCTAAACGCAGTATAGGGTCGGAATGTAGCACGACTGTCGGCGTGGAATTTTAATACATAAATAATATACGAACAGTATTTACGACCAACGTTCGATACTCTACTCGCTCGTACGTATACGAGTATGTTGTACGGTGCAGCGGACGGTGAATTTTAATTTGATTTGATTTTTTGAAGACTCGGTGCGCCCATCGTTGAATCGCGCGTTTATCTCGACGTTGCGGCGGTCATCGTTACGCAACACCAACAGATGAACAGGGCCGTGGCATGGCGTAGATATTTGCTAACGAGACTTTGTACATCCTGGGCTGCGAGTACGTGGCCATTGTATGTATTGTTGTAACAGAGGCGATATCGAGGTGCGAGATATCACGCGCCAGTAACCTAATTCGTAAGCATCGTACTGATAAGAGGATATCGATAAACGGCCAACCAACTGGTCATATTATGTTGTCGCATGACTATCTTCGTCGTCGAGTACCTATAGCTACCTACCCAGCACGTGCGCGTTCGTCGAATAAGAAAAAAAATGCACCAAAGAGGGCGAAACTCGTACTCGATCGTCGCGCTGTTTTCCAAACTAGGACTCTCTATTTCATCACCGGTAATCGTCGTCTCCTCCGTACTGATTCGCAGTCAACGACCATCTCGCCGGTGCCGATCTACGATTCCTATACGTATATTGTCGCCAAAAAGCCTTACAGGCAAACGACTCGTTTGGTGGCGCGTGTACGCGTTTTTTTTTGCTCTCTCTCTCTCTCTTCGCGTCTGCTTGTATGTATGAAAACTGAACTTGTATATTAATAATACCGGTTTAATTGGGTATTACGAAATAGGTTAACAACTCGTGAACCGCGCCGCCGATCGAGCTTACTTATCGCGTTATTTTTCATGTTATCTAGCGCGTATTATAAGTACTTCGCAGTAGACAAATATACGCGCGCGTATGTGCGCTGGTGTGAACGTACAAAGACACCGAGTACTGAACAGAATCCAATACACCGGTTTATGGCCTCAATATATATGCATGCGATAGAGACATGGGCGTAGACGGGTTCCAGCTCGAGCTGGATGTCTTTCTCAAACACAGGTACTTTTCAGTTGCCCCGAATCGGACAGGGTTCGTGTGGGAGCTGCGTGTGCAAAACAAAACAAAAAAAAAATAGCAGATGAGCTACTCTATGCTCGTCGCACTAGTAATTCCACTTTCGATTTTGTCCACTATATATCGGACTCCATGCCATTCACGTACTGGCCCGTTAGCTACTCGCGAGGTTCGTGTTTTACACGACAGTATATGCGGCGATTAGTGCTGTTCGCGCAGGATGTTACCAAATTATCGCTCGGTGTCGTTTTGATTACGTGGTGATTTGAAACGAGAGAGTAAGAGAAATTTTAAAGATGGGAGGTGACAGAGGTGTGTAGAAATTCGGTTGGTAGCTTGATGGCTCGATCATGGTTTCTTTTTCATTGCATAGGTATCCCTGGGTAACATAAGCGAATCTAGGTTTTCTTGGGTCGAGATGCGGCAAAACGATTGAATAATCTTTTTTGGAGTGAAAGGTGACGGAGCGGGGGGCTTGACTCAATTTTTTTCATTTTGCAAATTTTTAAATGTCGAATTTCTAGTTCTCAATAATTATGTTTTAATTTTTAAAAAATTTTTAAATTTTAAAAAATTTTCAATTTTTACACATTTTTCAAGTTTTGCAAAATTTTTCATTTTTGCAGAAATAGGTATTCATTTTCACAGAATTTTTTATTTTTACAAAATTCTCAATTTTTATAGAATTTTTTATTTTTACAAAACCCAAGCCCGCCTTGGTCGGACCCCCCCCCCCCCCCCCCCACCACCAAAATTTTTGGACAATTTTTCACTAAGTTATGGCGTTTTAAAAAATTTGAGAGGCCATTTTGAAAGAAGTTGCTGAGATTTGGTCGCCATTTCCTTACAAAAAAAAATGTTTTTTAGTTTAAATTATACCGTAGAAATTTCAAAAGATCAGGCTTGATGGAACGTGATAGAAAAAAATAATAACTGAGCAGTGATCCCCTATCGTTCTAAGCCCGCGTAGAAGAGTCACATTCTCCACGGTTTCCTCGTAAGAAGTACGTCATTCACGGGCCAATAGTTTTTAACCAAAAAATCCTCCAATTTCGCTCCACCTAAAGTAAGTGTTTATTGATGAGTTGAGAACGCCCCAAAGAAACTTTCGCTCGCAATTTTTTTACAAAATGGCCGCTCCAAGTTTTTGAAACGTCAAATTTGACAAAAAAGTGAGTGCATGGGCCAGATCCTTTCAAAAAAGTTTTCCGAACGATTTCAAGTTTTTTGTAAAAATTGAAAATTTTAAAAAATTTGATGAAAATAAAAAATTTTGTAAAAATTGAAAAACTGAAAAACTGAAAAATGTATAAAAAATTAAGAATTGAAAATTCTTTAAAAATTGAAAAATGTGGAAATTAAAAAAAAAAAAAAAAACTAGGTAGTGAGAGCCAGAAAATTCAACATTTGAAAATTTGCAAAATGAAAGCAATTGAGTTTAACTCCTCTGCCCTGTCACCTTTCATTCCAAATAAATTATTCAATTCTTCTTGCCAGTGCCCTTTAAAAAAATAGATCCGCTCATTGCCCCCTCCCCCTCCCTACAAAAAATTTTTTTTTGGAAAAAAAATTTCAAAAATATCCAAGCAAATGATTTTTGATTGAATTTCAATGCTGCGCCTGTGGTCAATTTACAGTTCAACTAATAAAATATTCGCCAAATTTTAAATTATTGACAACACGAATTTTTAAATTATTTGGACAAAGAAAACCTGATATTCTAACAGGCGAAGAAATAAGATCGAGAAAGATTATGTCACAATATCACAAAATCTCGTGTACGCATAAATAAACGATTTTGGAAACGTGTCTATCCGTCGTCGGCAGCAACGAAGCGACGCACCTCAAACACATGTCCAACCAACGTTTTCACCCTAGAATCTAGTGGCAATCGGCCAAATAAAAATTCAGGTTACTGACAAATAGCGTTGTACACTTGACGCGACTATTTTTCTTTTATCTCGACTGCGTGGCATATATCGCGAACGAAAACAGTCGACGATAATGCGAAAAACGACTTCCAACTGGGACTGGTTTACGATTTCGTACCAGTAGATATAGGTAATACATTTTTTATACTTATTCTTACTTACTAGCGCAAAGATTTCTCAATTTTTCATCCCTCATTTTGATCACTTCTCTCAAAAATACAATCATTTTTATTCGTAATTTTTTGTCAAGACGAGTTTGGAAAATTTCCATCTAAACCAGCATTTGCTGAATTTTTCCCATTCTTCATTAATAAGAATTTTTCAAGCAAAAAAAAAATTATTTCACGAGACAGAATTTTTCAATTTTTTGAATTTCGCCAAAAAAAATGACACTTCGAAGTGATAAGCTGAAATTCATGACGTCATCAAGAAATATAAAATGCCCTAAACAGCCAGCCCAATCTGACTGGAGAATCGGTTCGTGCCAGTTAAGAGGCCGGGTTTTTGTTACATCAGTAGAAAACGAGGAGGTTTTGATTTTCCAAGAATTCGTCTTGCAATAGTGGGTAGCTTTACAATTGGTAAAAATTCACGGTCATTAATATGAAAAATTTTGGGCATGGCGAAATAACTTTGCTTCGGCAATCTACATAATGAACCGGATACCACGAACGAATCGAGGTAAATCCATCGAAATTACCTACCGTATCGTACCTCAAAAAAAAGTTGTCATTTTCGGGATTAAAAAAATTGACTCGACATACTGTCAGACAAGTGCAATTAATCAATACACCAATTAATAAATACTCGTATATACCTACGCGTATACGAGTCAACGTGCTCGAGGCAGCCAGCAGCAGGTATTCTTTTACACAAGAGAAGACACGTGAAAAGATTCGTAAGAAACAAGAAAAGGAAAAATAAGCTCAGGGCACAAGGCAATGGTACGAGTACATCCTCAACATCCAAGCGCATCATGGCACACCACAAACCAAGACAATACCGCTTGGATTTACAACCACAAGGAGCACCATGCGTCAAAAAAATTGCACAAGGTGGACCATTTCAGGAACAAAATGGGCGCTTCCGAAAGTAGATTAAAAGTACCATATCTATATATGTAGTCGCGTCGCATAGGGCGTCGTAATGTAACAAAAAGCGCAACAATGTTCAGAAACCAATTATACACAGCTGATAATTAACCGATAGGTAACTGTAAAACGTCTATTATGGTGACATGACCAAGCTACATTCTATTTCCCTCGACAACATATAATATAATGTACGAATACGTATACTTCGTCTTAATCTATTCAGCCAACGGACAGGGGAAGAAAGGAAGAAAATCTACCGCAAACACTCGGCCTGTTTGAAATTAACCTACTTTGCGATCTTGGAGACAAATTCGTCGAGTGATTAAGTGGCGATAATTAACGGAAAAAAATTCATTTCCTCGAAATTAAATTTCATCGACAACCGGTTCAGTCAACGAAACAGAAAAGTGGCGGAGGGCAGGCGATGGAAAACGAAAAAAGTTCAACAACCTCGATATACATCAAGGTATAGGTATCTAGTCTTCAGCAATAGCAGAAGCAAGATCAGGTGTTATCAATGGGTTTTCCCAAAACCATCATGAAGGTTTCCGTTTGACCCATTTATCATCACCGCGTCCCTTCCATCAAAGTTTCATGACATCCTTCCTAATCCTTTCCTCGTTCAATTTCTCTTCCTCTAAATATTCACAGCATCTACATAATAATTTTCAAATACACATCGATTCATGTGCTTTACCCAAAAAGCACGTGCCTTCCTAATTTACATTTACCGAGCTCATTTTCCAAAAATAACCCACCCGACACGAAAAAGTAACAGCACCGAGCGTATGTGGATATAAAGTGCACTATGCAGTATGCACCCATCAACCTTCCCATTTAGGCTCCAAACTCGACACAAATGCTTACAAAGTAATCGCCAAGTAGCCCCTCCACTCGTAAAGCCGTTTCACAAAACATGTAAGATGCACAGACGATCTTGAGCCATGTAGTCGATTGACTCCCAAAATAAAACATCTCCGGTACATCGACACATCATTTCGCGTCCCAACACCGCACTACCGCCGAAACCGACTCTAATTAAATTCACGCGCCCTCCAGTCGTAACACGCTCGCTATTCCGGTACAGTTCAAGGTTCGTTGCGGGCAAACCTATTCGTTATTCCACGATGGGTTGGTGAAGATTTTTTTTCGACTCGCGTAGATTACACGAATGACAGCGCAAACGCCAAAAGATTCGCCGACAGTGTGCGGGCGTATTTTGTATTTACGTAGGTACCAAAATCGACGTCTCGATATTGTCATATTCTAAAAATACGTACTTTTATTACGCGTATCTACGCCTAAATTATATTACCTGACTGACTACATATTTTCAATCGACAGATATCATGGAATTGATAGAATCCCGTGACCAGCAATGAGAAAATTTTATTTCTATGTCTACTAGTAGGTGCACTGTAATTTCCTGTACGTCGCAGATACCAACGGAGAATGCTGATTTTAATACTTTGAAGAAACATCAGCACGTTGTGGTTGTGCATCTTTCGTACCTATATTGCTTTCTTCTTCAGTTGTTTCTTTTTTTCATTCGTTTTAACGTCTCGATAATCGACATCTCAATTTGATTTGTACTTCACCTTGATAGAAGCACTTATATAGCTCGCATGTATGGGTCTTTGTTCTGACGCATAATAAAATTAAATAGGTCAATAGCAAAGACGCGTGTGTTTCTACGATGGAAATTATTTATGAACGTCTTATTGGCTCGTAAATTTTGCATACGCTACATATTACTTTGTTCATTCATAATCGAACTTGATCATACGTAATTGAATCATCTACTATGTCCACGTGTTAAGAGATCGGTTGTGTGGTGGTGGAATATTTCTTGACTTGACTTATTATAGGATCTACAATATCAGAGAACACCATTCTACTGGCAAATTCTTGAAAATTTCTCAGCTTCACGTATTCGATGAATTCTGGTGATAATTCCTTTCTTCGAGGGTACACCTCTGGTCTTCCAGAAATCGACAAAATATTGCTCGATAAATTATATTTTTTCACAAAAATATCTGTTAATATTTCAAGGAATATGAAGGAAAACCCATATTTGGAGACTAGGCAGGTTCAGATTGTATGTTCTGTTTGGTGCACTGATGAGGAAACCCCAATCCAAAAAAAACTAATCTAAAACAATTTTTGGCTGAAATCGTTATTTCACGAGTAATCTGCAACCAAGGTTATTTTCTCGACCCTCTAGTCACCTTTATGAAAAGAGACAGTGATACCAGCATAATCGTCCGGCTGCAATCATCCATCAGCTTCTCAATGTACATAAGACTGCGGTAAAGCGATATGAAATCTTCAGCGACAACCAAGTTGACTCAAGATCAACACAAGTACAGTTTACTTAAGCCCAGATAAAGACATGACGCTTATCAGTCAACTATGTCAGGTCATAAAGTGAAATGCATCTCGCTCTGCCATTCCCTATTGCTGATTGAGCAGAGTGTCCCATCTTCAAGGCTAAAATCGCAGCATATTTGAAATACCTTACGTTAAATCGCATCGATCTGAACACTGGGCAAGCTGGTCATGTCGTACATCGTTAATTACAACCGCATCAGTTTGAAAAAACACACGTTGACTTGGGTGTGTGATGTTTTGGAAAAGAGAAATAAATAGTACCTACGCCAATGACCTACGGTTTCGTTGGAAATATTGTCAAAAGGAATAACGAATTCTGAAATGAGCTGAAACGAAATCGGTCACGTCCTCTTTGGAAATAATACCAGCGAGATGAATATACGACGACGTAACCGTGTTACATAATCTAGCTTAAGTACGAATGTATTCTAGAAGTTGGTCCGTTTCTTATAACCATGTTCTCATTTACTGGTCAGGGACGTTGGGAAGTGTCCAGAAAAGAAAAATACTTGCATTCCATCGCAATTGACGCCTTTGCTGCACAAGTGCAAATTTATGCAGAAAAACGCCTACGTCGATGGAAAAAATCACCCTCGTTGCCTTCGGATGTACCAGACACATCGGCCATTTTGATTGAGCGTGAACACGAGGCAGAAGTGGTAAGAACTTGACTGGATCGGCCGGCTGCACATGTTGGGACAAGTATCAAACGACACGTGACAGTCGGTTGCACCGTGAACGTTCGAATCATGTATACTTATTTTTAGGCGAATAATTAGAAATTATAATAACTCGTTATTTGTCAACTCGAGAGTCACTGCCGCACTCCGCACAGCCGACCCATCCAGGCAGATGACATTACCAAACTCGCCTCGACCGAGTACATAGAGTTATAAGTAATACACAAGGTACGTATACAACAAACAAAGAGACACTAACTAAGTAGTTAGAAACGTAGGTAGCTGCGAGCTGCGACACCTCCTCGGTAGATTTGAATTTGACGTCGAATAACCCGGATAAATATGGGCGAATGTGTTCTTCATCGTCAGTATTGGTATTCTCGCAAACAATGTGCGAGAATAGACACAAAGAAGGCGCAAACGATGACGACCTGCGACTACACATTAGTCAGCTACAGGTGATGCCGCGATGGAATGCAATTATCGTCCCCGTGTAATTCACCTTTCCAATAAACGTGAGTACATACAACGACCCCACGACTTCCAACACCATCAGCTGGCCTTTGTATGTACTTCGCCTCTTCCGTCCTGCTGGGCTCTTTCTTTCTGTCTTGCCATCGTAGGTACTCGTTCATCCCACTGCCACTGCTGTCGCCTTGTACCTGTACTGTACTTTTAAAGAGTGTACGCCGCACTATGCGTGAGCTGGTTCGTATGGCTGCTACTGAAATACGCCTCCTTTCACTCTCGTACTATCTCGTGTGCCGGCTGCTTTGATGGTTGCTGGGAAAATTATCATTCTAGACGAGCCGTACGCGACTATAAATGCCGCACTCCGTTCACGTAATGCGGCGTTCAACTCGCTTGCGTAAGTCGATCGAATGTCTTTCGTTAATATCTCTCTCGTTCTGACGACTTCTTTACTCGAGCTGTACTAGATATTTATGGTTACATGAATCTAATAGGCAACAGGCAACTTAATCGCCGTCGTTATTCGGGCCGTGCACCGAAAGAGTCCCACTCTAGCGGAAAAAGTGAAACGGTCAAACTTT
>FIZT01055883.1:0-12375 GCA_900065295.1 Paracoccus marginatus
TGTCGCATTTCCCACGAGCGCTCGTGGGAAGTACCTTAGTTGTGCGTGTTTCAGAAACTGCCCCCGCGCAGGGGTTAAATATGTACCGATCGAGCTGAAAATTTTTATGGGGGGTTTTCTCACGTAGTTGCATCAATCCACGGGGGGTCTGAAAAAAAATTCGAATTTTTTTTTGCCATCAAGTATGAATAAGGGCCACCCTAGTGCTTATTGCAGACAAGAAATCAATTTCAACCATTTTTCAAGATTTTGTTCGAGAAAGATTTCTTTGGAATTTTCTTCAAAAAATTTTCAATTTTTTAAAAAATAAATTTTTAGATTTTGCTCAAAACCAATTTTTTTTTTAATTTTGTTTAAAAACGATTTTTTGGAATTTTTTCTAAAAAATTTTTTTTGAATTTTGTTTGAGTTTTACTTGACAACGATTTTCTATTTTTTTTTTTTCAAAAAGAGATTTTTTGGAATTTTGTTTAAATTTTTAAATTTTATTTAAAAATGAATTTTTCAATTTTTTTCCAAAAACATTTTCTAAAATTTCGCCAAAGATTGAATTTTTGTTTGAAAACATTTATTTCAAATTTCATCTAAAAAAACAATATTTTTGGAATTTTGTTTAAAAACATTTTTTTTTCAAATTTTGTTGAGAAATAAATTTTTGAGATTTCAGTTGAGCCATTTTACAGATTTTTTCAAAAACAAAATTTTTGAAATTTTTTTTTGTTAGAATTTTCCAAACTTAATTTTCACAAAAAAAATCGCAATTTTTTTGAAATTTTGTTTAATTCTGTTCCAAACTAATTTATCAAAATTTTGCTCAAAATTTTTTCTTTTCATTTTGCCTCCTTCAAACCCAATTTGTAAAACGCCAAAAATCTCTCTCCCATCGACATTACGCTCATCATCAGAGGGAAAATTCAGTTAATCCAGCATCCAAACTGGTTACTGCAAGCATCAGGTTCACTTCATCTCAATGACTCGAGAGAAAGCCGCATCCACCCTAACTGTCTCGGAACGAGTTTCATGTCAGTAGAGGAAAAAAAAAGGATCCTATCCGATCACATTACAGCGCACGCCACAAAGAACCTAATATGTTAACGTGACTAAAACACGCTCACCGTGTGCATAGGTGTATGATATTTTATTGATATGCGACGGTGGTAGGTACGTGGACCCACTGCAAAGCTTTACGTTTACGTAATCACTGAGCAATACCTATTAAACTATGAGTTAAATTGATAAACGTACGACTAAGTAATGTTAAGACGATACACTGTATAAACAGTTACGTCCAATTAGGATTTTTGATCGCAGGAAATTACGTATCTAGCAATTTTTGTCATTTTATTTCAAATTAGCCTGTAAATTGGTGAAAGTACCAAAAAAAAAATGCGTAGGTAGTCGTACCTATAGGATGAATATGCGAAGAATTTTTAGCAATTTAATTGGCCCGGTGAAAAGGACAAAGTCTGTATCGATAAGTACAATTACAGATTTTTATTGGCTTATTGCGAAATTCTCGGCGGTACAGCTTTTTAAAATATATACGCCATTGTAATAAAAACAAAAGAAAAATAAAAAAAATAACATCTGCGGTAATACTATCCGGTTAGCGTGTCTCACCATAATCATCGACGAGATAGATTGGTATCAAACCAGTTTCAACACAATATTCACCGTGTAATTGAAACTGTCGTTTGTGCGTTAATAATCGATGTACTCGTAGTTTACGTATATGAATAACATTTTGTCTATATATCGAACGTCTTTTATCGTAATGTAGGCCACTTTATGACCATATCTGTACTCGACATCATGTACCACCAGCCACCACCAATTCTCGCATAATAAAAACAAACAGCAGAGGAGTTGGCAATTCGCATTTCCATAAGATGCGCTCGTTTAAACAAAGTATATCTATCTACCTATATACCTATACCTATGTATCAATGCGCCTATAAGCCAGAGCAAACGGACATATACCAGTACACCGACCACCGATAGCTATTAGATGGCGAGACGATACATAAATCCGATTATGCTAATAAGAGATTTTCAACAGCTTCCTTTATACGCGCGCAATTATAATTCAAAATTGTAATTGTTATTATTTGACTGCGGAGTCGGCTGCACGATAATATCTCTCAACGACCTTCCGCGCGACTCCCTCAGCGCTGCGTTATGCACAATAAACGGCTAAGCGCCGTGCCACGATGCGGTGACCGTTTCGCCGAATCGTGTGCGCGACGTTTTTTCTTTCTCCTCGTTGGCGAATTTGTTGCCACTATTGTCAAGGTTCGAGTTGACTGACTCTTGCATGCGTGTCGTCTTCTGTGCTTAAAACGGCTCAAGCAGTGTACGTATTTGAAGATGAGTCATTATATTTTATGGTTTGCATTTTGTCCGGATTTAAACGCAGACGGATATGAGATAAAATGAGCGGTGTTTGGGCAAGGTCGTCGCTTAAGTAGGATTATTGAAAAATGTAAGATTTATATGAAAGTTAAAAATCTAGATCTAAGAATTAAGAAATTACATTTTGGTACTTTTATTTTTGAAAAAAAAAACTATTCTTTGGACCATAGGAAATATTGTCCTAGATCTGATAGTGTTTGAGTCGAAAAATCGTCGGGCATGCCCAATTGCCCATAACACTGCGCAAACGTTCCCAAAATTTTGTTTAAATTTTTCTTGCTTTCCCTAAATAAAAGTCAATTCATTCTACCCCTCCCCCCTCTCCTCGACTTTTTGCACAAATTTTTATTATTTGTGCCATCCAATGACGCAGTACCCCTCAGGGCTCTGATTGAGACAAAACTTGGCAAATGGAAAGAACATATTATCAACACCTTAGAACCAAAATTTCACCTAACCAGATTGATTCTCGAATTATGATAAAATTTTGAAAACTTTTTTGGAACTTTTTGAAAAAAAAAAATTTGAAAAAAATTAAAAAATTAAAAAAAAGTAAAACAAAACGATTCATTTTATTTCGATTTATTATTAAAATTTTGAACTTCACGAAAATTATCTTAACGTCAAATTTTTCTTGAAAAAGCTTTTTTTGAATTTTGTTCAAAAAAACACTTTTTTCAGAATAGACTTTTTTTTTTTTAAAGGTAGGTGGTAGTAGGCACTAGGTATAGGTACCCCCGGTTAAGATAGGTGAATCTTCCTAAGAGCTACTTTTCAAAACTAACTTTCAGACATTATAATGGACACCAAAAAAAATTTAGGGCGGATTTTCCACCTCCCACCTCACCTCCTCTTCAACACAACCCGCAAAATATCAATTTTTCGTTGAAAAATCCCATTTTGCTAACTAATGAACCAAAAATTTCGAAATTCATATAGTATGTACAGGGAGTGATAACAAACTTTTGAGAATTTTTTCAGATTTTTTTCGCCCTGCATTCTAGCCAAAAACCTACTTAGAAATTCGAAAATTGTCATAATTTCAAAATTAGAAGACATAAATTTTTTCATTTTGGTACAAATGTGGGCCTACTTTAGCACGATATATGGTAATTTTTTCAGATTTTTAGCTCAGGTGGACCCTGATGAAAAATGCACTTTTGTGCAAAAATCTCAAATTTTGATGGATTACCTACCTACGAAGAGAGAATATTTATCAAAAAAAATTTCTGATGCCAAATTCTGATTCTACGGATCAAATTACCCCCATCCAGACACTTTTTACGAAAATTTTGGCAGCACTTGAAAAATTTGATTTTCCCCTACATTTTCAGGGTGGGGGAATGGTTAAAAAATCAAATTTTTCAAGTTTTTCCAAAATAATCGTGAAAAGTGTCTAGGTGGGAGTAACCTGACCCGCAGAAACTGAATCTGGCAATGAAATTTCAATTCGACCATTATTCACCCTTGCGTTCTGCCAAAACTTGAAATTTTTAGGGTAAAAATGCAATTTTGGGAATTTTAAGCAAAGCGGTTGCGAAAAAGGTGTATAAAGGTGTATAACTGGCTCGCTGAACACGATTTAGAGGTTAGTTTTTTTTGGTCGACGAATGTGACGATTCAAAGTTTCAATTTACGTTTTTTTTTGCACAAAAGTGTATTTTTCATTAGGGCCTGTCTGGGCGAAAAAAAACGAAAAAATTACCTACCATGTGAGGATTCCGCACTAATTCCAAAACGGCAGAAATATACCTAATCGAAATTCGGATACCCTCTCTTGGAGCGCTGCGTGTTCCATGTAGAAAACTTTTAAACGGGCGGTTGCGCCCATGGCAGCACCGGGGGTAAGGGTCGCGCTAAGAGAAGCAGCACCCGAATAATTTTAATGTTTAGACCGAGTCGCGCTTGATGCTGCACCAATAGAATATTTTTCATTTTTACAAAGCTGAAAATGAAACGAATTAATAATTTCCCAAAGCCTTCCGAATTAAACACTGTTCCACATTCCACTATCGGTTGTTCAGCCATCATACCAACTCTAAATGCAATGAAAGCGAAACACTTTCCAAAAAGGGCGAGAAGATCTACGAAGAAATAAAAATCTATTTCGCGTTGAATAAAGTACAAAGAGGTAGCTAGAATACTGTACTAAGAACAATTTACAATCTACCACAAAAGTATATAAAAGTTTTGCCCGCTAACTTATCTACGAGTACAAAACTACGCCGGCCGATGCGCAGCTCGCACCCTTAAATACCTGTCGCGGACTAGCGCCCGTTACAACCATTGTATGTATTGTGCTGAGATAGGCCCACACTTGTACCAAAAAGAAAAAATAATGTATGTCTTCTAGTTTTGAAATTATTGTGATTTTTGAATTTCTAAGTAGGTTTTTGGCGAGAAGGCAGTGCGAAAAAAATCTGAAAAAATTCTCAAAAGTTCGTTAGGTACCACTCCTCGTATAAGTACCACATAAATCTTAAAGTTTTTGGTTCATTAGGTACCAAAATGGGATTCTTCTACGAAAACCCGATATTTTGGGGGTTGTGGAGAAGAGGAGGTGAGGTGTTTTGAAACTATTTCAATAGATACTATCGAAACACACCCACTTTGGAAAATTAGGGGACCAAATCTCACGAACCAAACCTCTGATACCCAATTACATCGAACCAAAAAACTCCATACAGTACCACATTCACCTACTCCTAATCTCTTACCTTGAAAAGAAGCGGTTAATTTTCACCATTCACTGCAGCACCACCTCAATAGCGTATAGTAAGCCCATTTCGACTTATTATTTTCTAATATCATACCTACCCCTTACAAGAAGATGTATCACTTGAACATGTCATTACCCAGTACCCACAGACTTCTTCGGCGAGCCATTTTGATTAAGTTTCCACGGCCAATTAGAAGGTACGAAAAAAAAAATACACGAGCGAAGAAAGAACCGCCGGAGTGGAAATCTAATTTACAGGGCTAATTCTCACACCTACGGCCACGGCCGGTTGAACCGATGTAAAATAAGAGTAGGTTCCGAGGGGGGATGGGCAGGGGTTGGGAAGGCCCGAACGTGCACAGAATTATTCAACGTCGATATCCGAATTTATTTACAACGTTTTCCTGACCTGTACGACCGTCTCAGACCTATTTAAGTACAACTGCGGCTGCTGCGGGTTCGTCGTTATAATGGAAGTAAGGTAAAAAGACACCTATTTTTTCCCCTCTTTCCTGTACCGATGAAAAGATAAAGCACGGATTTGAAAAATAAAACTGGTTAATTCGGTAGACATGAGGCGCCAGGCGTTTCACGTATAATAATTAATTTATTGGGTGTTTATTTTGTAAACGCTTGTACCGGCTTTATCCTTTGAGCAACAGGTACGCTGTGTTTTTTTCCACCGTACCTACATATAGCCCGGTTCCCAGTCGCATGGTTTCTTTTGTCATTGACACGACGACACGACGCGATGTCGAGTTACCTATACCCATATTATACTTAGTTTTGGCTGGCAAAAAAAAGGAGCACACTGATGACATTTTTTTCTCTCTTCCATTGAAAGTAGGCGTTGGAGGTGAAGAAAAAAAATGAGAAGGGGGACGCGGAAAGTAGAAGTGGTAAAGTTAATTGATACATGAGGTAAAAAGTAAAGGTTATAATTTGTACAGACAAGGTGTCGCCGTTAATAAACTGCGGAGAATTCTTCCGTGAACATGATTGGACGCGACCGACTGTAAACCGGATTAAACAACCAATCAAACTCGTTTAAAAATTATCATAAAAAACAGTTTATTCAAAAGCGATTTTTATCTACTAGAAGCAACGACCAGTCTTTCCAACTGAAATATAACTTAAACGCATGCCTGTCTAATTAGGCGACCGTCCGTTATATAGTGTTACATTTATAGTCGGGGAATTTATTTTGACAGGCAAAAATGACCTTCAGGAATTCGATACCTATTTTTTTTCACGCATGTACCTTCCAACTCGCGCAGATTTCTATTAAAAAATAATTTGATCGGAACAAGATAATTACAAGTTTTGATTTGTATAATATGACCGGCTAATTTATCTCTTCGCCACATCCATTTCAATTTGATATATTTTTGCGTTGATATGTTAACTTTATGACGAGTGTATGTATTAATTGGTGGGTTATTTTATTGGCGCGACAAAATGAAGGACGAGGCGTATATAATGCAATAAAATTATCTTATTCGTAGGTTTTGCCACGTACCTATCCATCGTTTTATATTCCCACTATACGTAGGTACATTACTTTTAAATTACGCTGTTATTTTGACACATTAATTAAGCAATATGAAGCCAAGTTTCCATCAACCAACTCAAACTGCAATGGTGGGATGACGAGGTGATACCGTCACCTTGAGTTATCACCTAAAACCGCCTGCGTCGCGTTTATGCGATTTCAAAAAAAGAAAAAAACAAAAAAAAACGGGTGGGTTAAACTATGTAATATGTGCCTAAGTAAATCGAAGATAGGGGTAAATTTTAGTATTCAACTGAGTCGAGATTTTTCTAACACCCTGTGTACTGCCAAAACATGTTAAAAATTTGGCCCGCTTGTAGTACGAGTCACGCAACCGTTCTCAATTGCCGATACCTATAACTTGAACCACCGATATCTCTTTACGTTATTGAATTACATACCACACGCTTCAGACGACCAGCAGTCCACGTGTGAATCATACAATACCTTTTTTTTCCACATGTAAACCATCCGTAGGTACATGAAAAGGGTACACGTTACACGAGGGCGTACGAACTTTCAAATGTCGACCGTCGACAGTTAATTTGATTACGAATTTGGGTTGAAAATCAGAATCCAATTTCAGCTCATTAAGCTTAGGTACATAGGTGCTTTATTTCGGTTTTTGTTTTTGCATAAATTGTATCATCGAAGTTTGCATAGTTTTTCAACACATTTTTCTCCAAACTTTTATCAATTTTTTGAAAAATGGCCAGTTTTTTTCAACTCCAATTCTTGACTTTTTTTTTGTTCAAAAATTGTTGATTGTTATAATTTATTAATTTTTTAAAAAATTAATAAATTCAAGAATTCTGTCAATTCTCCAATATCAAATTTTTAAAAATCAAATTTTTAAAATTTATCAATTTTTTAAAATTATTCAATGATTTAAAATTATTCAATTTTTTAAAATTTATCAATTTCTTTAGATTTATCAATTTTTTTTAATTTATCAATTTTCTTAAATTCATCAATTTTTTTAAATTTGTCAACTCTTCAAAAATTTTAAAACTTCGTGAATTTTTATAATTCATCAATTCTTTCAAAAATTTCAGTTTTACAAAATTTTTTTAATTTGTGGATTTTTCAAAATTTACCACTTTCAGTCCTTCAAAATTTATCAATTTTTTTAATCATCATTTCAATTCACCTCGCCACTTTTCTTAAGTCTAAATCTGACAATTTTTCAGAATTGATCGGTTTTTTAAAATTCATTAGGTAATCAGCTCTAATCACTTGTTAAATTTTGTCATTTTTTAAAAAATTGTCGATTTTTTTTTAAACCTGCGAATTCATCAAATAATTTAGTCAATTTTGAGAACCCGATTATTTTTCCAAAAACTAACAATTTTTCAAAATTTACCAATTCATCAAAATTTGACAATTTTTCAAAGTTCGCCAATTTTACAAAACCTTCAATTTTTCAAAATCAGACAATTTTCCAAATTTCATAATTTTTCTAACAAGGAACCTACACCAAGTATTACACACCAATCGAAAAATTTTTTTACATGCGGATAGAGTATGAAAAAAGACTACCACAGCCAAAATTTCAGCCCTCGAAGTTAACTAGACGGAAAGTTATAGAGGGTTGAATATCGAAAAATAGCAAAAATCAAGAGAAAGAATGAAAAAATCAAGAGAAAAAATAGAAAAATGTACGTAAATAACTCGGCACCCTGTTCGGTTCAGGACGTAGTTTTTTTACCATGAACTACCATCCATATGCTCCACCTAGGGGTGACAAAGTCCCCTGGATCTGCGTGTCACACTTGGGGGATGATTTCTCTCCCCAATACATGATATAACATACAAAGAAATCTAAAAATTCCCCTAGTTAACTTCAGGGGCTGAAATTTTGGTTCTGGGAGTCTTTTTTTATGCTCTATCCGCCAGTAAAAAAAAATTTCGATTGGGGTGTAAGACTTGGGGTAGGTCCCTTGTAAGATCCATCAATGTTTCAAAATCTGCCCTCTTTTTAAAATTGCATGAAACCTATTAATTTTCCAAAAGTGGCCATTTCCTAAAAATTGACAATTTTCCTAAATCAGTCAATTTTTCTTCTTTTTTTTTAAAATTCGTCAATTTTGCATAATTTACAACTTCAAATTAAATATTGAATCATAAAATTTTTTTTCAATGTAAAATACCTATCTTCGAATTTACCAATTTTGTGATATTCATAGCAATTTTTTCAAAGCTGATAAGCAGTTCAGGCAAATAAATTGTAAAGTTTTAAATCGGCTTTCGGCGTTTGAAATTCGTTAAAATTTTCACATCCTCGATAAATATAAATTTTTCTCCAAAACGAAATACACCAAGTTTTTTACCTTCGTTTGAATTCTCACACTATGAGCACCATCATTAGAATAATTTATACGATAAATACCTCGGAAAAAAATTTGTCAAAAAAATTCGCCTCCGAAATGTTAGCTGGGTCGTACCTAATACATTAAGAAGAAAAACAGCAGGACGGTAACCGGTTGATGTACGAAGTTTTGGCCACGAAAGGTGAAGGATAATTTTCGCACCAGAAATCATTTAGAATATAAAAATATTGTCCAGTCGACTGAAACTGTGTACCATACCATACCATACACATTTGGTAGTTAGGACGGTAGGTAAAATTCATTAGGTATATTATTTACAGCTGCGAGAACGCAGCATTGTTTTTACTTGTCGAACAACTTTTATCTAAAGATATACAAGTAGGAAAAAACACAAACACAAATCGAAGTGAGAAGACACGAAAAACTGTTGTTTTGTAGGATCGTGTTACGAAAAAGCGGTAATAAATAATAATTATAAAACCTAGAATCTCGCATTTATCCTTTTAGTCCGTTTATTTTAATAATCGTCAATGTCAATAAATTGGAGAAAAAAACGCATTCCTGCATATCTGATTTATGTATTCACCAAAGAACGGAATTCAAACCTCACAGTTGAACTTAGATCTTCCAACTTCGATACAAGGTGTCTAAAAAATATACACCTTCGAGGTATGTAAGGTATAGGCAGTTAGGCACCCGTTATATCTATCTACGTTGAGATAGATTAGCTCTATCTTCTCTGTATCATACATAGCCCTATAATTCGCATGCACGTTATATAGGTACCTATACGTTATTCTGGGAAAATTACCATAGGCGATGGAGGGCGAGTTTTAGCCATAGATACGTATGATATAGTATACACACACAGAGTTCAATGATTTTCTTTTCCACTTCAATCCGCCTCAGAGACAGATATTTCATATCACGCTGACAGTAATATGGTTATGCCGGATAATTAAGAGAATGTCCCAGCGGGAGGCGCGGGTACTGGTAACTAAAATAGTAGGAGGAACAAATGACAAGGTCACAATTCCATCGAGGAATGTATCCAAAGAAAATTATGGGACTATGCAGCTATACACATTTTATCTCCGCAGGAGTTACATTGTATTAACCACGGATTATACCATTTGTAGACAGTTTCGTCTTCTGAGGTATCATTTTTTTCCTTTCATACACTACTGTGGTGTACCTAATGTGCCGCGAGATTTCAGCATTTTAATGAGTGCATACGTAGATATCTATACTCGTATGTTTTTCACCATGTGCGTATAATGTTGAACAAAATGGCCGCGCAAGATGCCAACCATATAGGTCAAAAATCGATTTTGCCTGCATTCTAAAATGTTCTTTTGGGAAAAAATTTATGAAACCCATAAGTAGGTATTTTGCAAAAGTGACGAAACGAAAAAAATAAAATTGTCATTAAAAATAAAAAATCAAAAAAACATTTTTTTTAAGCATAAAATTTCTAAAATTTTACTTACTGTTGAGCAAAAAAATGATGGAAATTCAGAAAAAAAAAATTAGTGAAAAAAGCATAGATAACCCTTAAAATTATTGATGATAAATGATTGGAAAAAATAAAACGAGTAATAGAAAATTAAATTTCCTTTCCGCATAAGTCATCACTCCTCATTCTTAACATTTTTCAATTTTATGAAAGATTCAAACGTTGTAGGGATGAAATGAATAAAAACAAAATTGTAGATAATTAAATTTCCTTTCTCTCATACTTATAAGTTATAACAGAACAATTTCTTAATTTTTAGGATGCATATTTCGTTCACTATTCGCAAAAAATCGTTTTTAGCAATACTTTGATTTTTTTTTTATCCATTATTTGCTGTATACGTATGTCACCAGTTTCAATCAAAAATAAGTCAACATTGGTGCTTACTTGTTGAAGCCACTGTAAAATTTTAAGATCATGTGGTCAATATTTACTCGAGTTATATTGGCCCAGCTAAAAACATTGAAAAAAGAGTTCACTAAATAATGGTTCAACTAAGCACAAAATATTTTTTTTAAATCTCGAAAAAATTACCAAAAAATTTTCTGAAAAATAAACATGAAAAACACTTGAAAGTGTGACATTATTTTGAAAATTAAGTAAATTTTCAAAATTTAAAAATATACCTAAAGTTAGAAGTATCATGAAAATTGAATAAGATTGTTTCAGAAAATAAATCTTAGAATGAAACAATTTTGAAATTTTTTTGGAAAAAATTCCAAAAAATTTTTCCGAAAAATGAAACATGACTCTTAAAATTGGAATATTTTTGAATTTTTTTCTCAATGAATTTTTTAAAATTTAAAATTATTCCGAATCCCCAAAAATTACAAGTACCTACCTATTACCGGTGAAAATTGAAAGGTCGTCTCAAAAAATAAATCTTGGAATAAAACAATTTTGAAATTTTTGGAAGAGAAAATTATTTAGCCGAAAAATTGATAGAAGAATCTGAAAAATCGAAATAATTTTCCAGAAAAAAAAACTTCTCGGAAGAAAAAATTTATGCATAGTCTGTACAATTTGAAAAATTTGCAAACAAAGGCGGTTGATCAATTGGATTCGTTGAAAAATTATTTCAAGGAATCCCATTGGTTGAAAGCCACTGTCTACAAACAGATTCAGGGGTCACGTTTAATTGGAAAGACTATAAGCAAAAATCTTATGGTGAAAAGAAAGCTGATGAATAAAATTTTTTTTGGAAAGTATCTATCCAATACCTATCCAATTTTTCAAAAAAAAAAAAAAATATTGAAAACAAGAAGTTTCTTGGAAAAAATATTTAGCAAAAAAAAAAAAAGAAAAGAGAAAATTCGTGTGACCAAAAAATTCTCTGAACAAGCCCAGTGTAAAAAAAAGATAGGAAGATAAAAAAAAAAGTATCCAAATAAGTTATATTTTTCACAAGGAAATGACCTTCAACGAAAGATCATAATATCTTACAAGGGAAGTACCCGAACTGACACTAAAAATTTTCGACCAAACCAAAACAAATCGATAGAGGAGGTAAAAGTAACCCCAGAACCAAAATTTCAGGTGCTAAGCTGCGACCCCTGATTTTGGGGGAATTTTTGAAAATCGAATTAGGGCCAAATAATGAAAATTTTACGTAATTGAACCAGAAGTCTGAAATTCAGTTTACCCCCTAATTTTGACCTGCTGAATCGATTGGAAGCGGTTTCGGGTCGTTCTGGAGCCTCCAGATAAACGGGAAGTTTCCAAAATTCGCCGGAGGCTCCAGAACGACTCGAAACTGCTTCCAACCGATTCGGCGGGTCGAAATTAGGGTGTGAGCCAAATTACAGATTTTTTTCGTCGGCGCGTTCGTATTTCGAGAATAATTCAT
>FIZT01055887.1:0-10616 GCA_900065295.1 Paracoccus marginatus
AGCGAGCGAGCGACAGTCGAGCGACAAGCGAGCGAGCGACAGTCGAGCGACAAGCGAGCGAGCGACAGTCGAGCGACAAGCGAGCGAGCGACAGTCGAGCGACAAGCGAGCGAGCGACAGTCGAGCGACAAACAAGCGAGCGACAGTCGAGCGACAAGCGAGCGAGCGACAGTCGAGCGACAAGCGAGCGAGCGACAGTCGAGCGACAAGCGAGCGAGCGACAGTCGAGCGACAAGCGAGCGAGCGACAGTCGAGCGACAAGCAAGCGAGCGACAGTCGAGCGACAGCCGAGCGACAGTCGAGCGACAAGCGAGCGACAGCCAAACAACAAGCGAGTGACAGCTAAGTGACAGCCGAGCGACAGCCGAGCGACAGCCGAGCGTACTTAAATTTCAAAAATTGGCATTATTGCATCAGTTTTTTCTCATTTCTGGGGAAGTACTGCAGAAAAATTCTGATAAAAATGCGCCACCATGGGAGAGATAGGATTTTTGAAAATTTACATAGAAACAAAATTTTTGGATATTTGTCATAAAATGTTTTTAAAATTTTCTAGTTTTCTTTCTCTTCTATTTTTTTAAAATTTAACTATATGTAAGAGAGGTAATATTTTAAAAATTTTGAGATGAATTCTTCAAACCTTTCAAGTCTGAGAGAAGTTCCAAAAATTCCAAGGTATGAATACCATTAATATCTAAAATTTTCACCTTTTCAATTTTTATTAAATTTTGTTATTAAACTGATTTAATCATTGAAGAATTTTCACATTTCTATTAAATGCAATTTTTAAAAAAAAGGATCTCAACTTTAATTTCGTTGAAAAAATCATCACTCTCGCATTAACCCTATACTACTTTGCCATCCTTCTAAATAGGTATAAATCGGTGTATCTCTATCCTCAATCTTGACATACTTCGTCCAAAAAAAAGTACGAATACATGTGACATAAAAAAAAATTCAAATGCTCGCACAATCTAGTAAATTAATTTATCAACCAACTCGCGTAGGTGCGAGCATATCGCAAGGCCAAACACATCCATGAGGCGGCGGCCGCATCCGCGTAATCAGTCTTATCACGAAACCACCGAAAGTAGGTACTTTTTCTTTTCGTTGTATCCAATTACCAGAGCATAACATATCGTTGGAAAATAAAAATATAAAAAAAAAGAAGACCAGAAGGAACCGAGGCAATAAAACGACGCGAGGTTGGAGCGAGACAGTATACCTAGTCGCCGCGCCGAACCGGGCGCTAGCGGTGAAAATAAAAATGGGAACTGCGAGACTGCGGAGCGAGCGAGGTTTAAGAAAATGTACTTGTACACCGTATATGTATGTGTATAACGTATAGAGCTGCGCTCGAGCAAAAAATATATAGAGAATGTGATGTTAACATAGCAGTCGTAAACTCGTAAATCTTCATCTTCTGCCGTCATTCGGAAAATTATTAATCTCGAGCGCTACTGAAATAATAAAGTAGCTTGCTGGTGGCACCGGTACCGATGCGATGTTCTATCTTCTCCGACGATATCGTTCATCTCTCGCTCACTCTCCTAAGAGATTAAAACTGAGAATAAAATACAAATATCTGACTTACAATATACGCGTGTACCTACTCTTCGACGCGACCAGGTTATATACCTACGTGCTTATGATATGTATATTCTTATATCTGTGCGAATTGTACCTTCGTCTATCCTTCGGTTCCCTGATCCGGCCTGTTTTTTTGTCGCGGAAATGGTGGCAGTTTGGATGCGTACGTCGTAGTGTGTGGTTTGGTTGAGAATGTGTTTTCACCCAAAAATGATGGGAGATTCGAGTAGTTTTAAAATTTTGATGGTCGATGGTATATGTTCTTCCCGAAGCGGTAATTTTTTCCAATTGGTTTCATTCTGTCAATAAGTATTTATTTTATTTACTCAAAAAAGAAACCTAAATATTCGTTTCGAGGATATATCTCCTGTTGGGATTTTTTATCACGATTTATGGGCACTTTTTCGAACCTTGGGTGTAATAAAAAATTCCCAAATATTCAAAAAAATCAAATTCGATCAATTTTGAAAAAAAAAAAATTGACAGAAAAAAATCCAAAATTTTCTAGGGGGAAAAAACAGAATGAAAAAATTGTTTCAAGAGAAGCACTATCTGAGCAAACAAACTCCATCTAAATTTAAACCCGTCACATGACACGGTGGGAAAACGTTAAAGGCATCGACACCTCTTACGAAATTCCTGCCAGAACCTCGGCTGTACGCTACACTCGCTCTAGAG
Organism: Paracoccus marginatus; assembly: GCA_900065295.1. NCBI lineage: Eukaryota > Metazoa > Arthropoda > Insecta > Hemiptera > Pseudococcidae > Paracoccus > Paracoccus marginatus. Next base: position 2,269 of record FIZT01055887.1, read on the forward strand.
CTATTTGAATTATGAAATGTAGGCAGTATCTTTAAATAAAAAAAGGGGTGAAATAATATTTACCCATTTTTTTTACTCGCGCGCTCAGTACCTTCAGAAACGACTCAGACCGGAGAAGACGCGAAAGCGAAACCGAGACGAGGCCAGGCCGGTTGCGTTGCGAGCGAAAAAACCCCCAACGATACAAACTTTTCCTTTCAAGCTCTTGAAATCTGCTATACGCTGGAGGTATCATTTTCTACACCTGACTCGACTTTCGCATCTTTGCTCAGCCCAACGTACTACCTACGTATGTACATGTTCGGCAATGGAGTGCGCATTACATCAGCATATTACTTTTAACAGAACCACTTTCCGTAGACTTCTTCGTTTTATATCCTTTTTGAAAGATATTTTATACCTCTTTCTCTTCCGTTTCGTTCGTTTTATCCATTATCTTGTTTTCGTCACTGCGTACGCCACCGTATATAATATTATACCGAGTATTTGTACGTATGTAGATATACTGTACTTACTTTTTGGGCTCGCGCAACGCTGTCGCGTTGTGTCAACGTGGTAGCGTTGAAAAATTCGCGAACAGGTACCAGCGTACCTAGACGTAATAGTAGGTATAGGTATAGTTGGAATTATTATAAGTATTTTAAAAATTTTAGTAAAAATGATAAAAATGAAAAATATGTGATTTTTTTTTTTTTAATTGGAAAAGAGTTTGGCCGAATATGAAGTGAATTAGATCCCAAGTACTTTAGGTCCATAAACGTAAATTTTTTACAAAATTTTGGACACCTATCCCTCTTCCCAGTTGCAGATCACATGATCACACCATTATTTGACTTTTTTTAGTCACAAAATGCTTTCGCGCCAAAAAAATCTCAAATTTTGACGGGGTACTTTCAATTTTTCTCGATTTTGTTCTGTTTTCAAAATTTTATTCGATTTTTCATGCTTTAATAAATTTTTCTCAGTTTTGTTTCGTTTTTCAAAATTTATTTATTTTTTTTTGAAAAATCAAGTTTACTCGAATTTTTGAAGCGAAGCTTTTTTACGTGGGTTCTGGAATGGGGAGTTAACTTGGAAAAAGTGAAGCACTTGTATGAAACGTTACGGAAGTAAAACGCGACACGCCCATTTTCCTCAATTTTTCCACATTATTGACAGTTTTAAAAATTTTACAATTTTGAACAATCAAGTAACTTTTGAAAATTTCTCAGTTTTGGAAAATTTGAAAATTCTGAAAAGATTGGCGATTTTGAAAAATTTTACAATTTTAAACAATATGGCAACTTTGGGGAAATTGTTAATGTTGAAGAATTTCAAAATTTCGATGAAAAAAAATAGTTTTGACCTATTTGAAAATTTTGAAAATTTCGACAGTTTTGAAAAGTTTGTCAATTTTGAAAAATTTGATAGTTTTAAAAATTTGACAATTTAGAAAATTTTGGAAAATTTGGCAACGGTAAAAAATTTGACCATTTTGAAATATTAAAAAATTTTAGAAAAATTATTGGTGTAACAATATATCTATTTGAAGAAAAAAAAACACAATTTTGAACAATTGAGCAGTTTTGGAAAATTTGAATTTTCAAAAATTCAACTATTCCGAAAACTTCAAAGATTTTGAAAAATTTTACAATTTTGGAAAATATTAAAATTTCAGGAAAATTGTCATTTTTAAGAATTTGTTAGTTTTGAAGAATTTCAAAATTTCAAAAAAAATTGATAGTTTTGATACATTTGACAATTTTGAAAATTTCGACAATTTTGAAAAATTTGTCAATATTGAAAAAATGGTCAATTTTAAAAAATGACGTTTTAAAAATTTTATTATTTCGGACAATTTAGTGAATTTGGCAATTCTATAAATTTTGATGATTTTGAAAAATTTGACCATTCTGAAGAATTTTTAACGATTTGAAAATTTTTCAAAATTAGACATTTAAAAAAAATTTACCAATTTTCCAATTACCCTATCAATAACTTTTGATCATTATTTTTTTTCTACATTAATTTTAATCTATCAACTCCACCTACATACACGATCATGTAAATAAAGCTTCACTTTTGTCGAGTGTCTCCTGGCACCTCTTTTTTTTTAGAAATTATTGAAAAATAAATTTTAAAAAAAATGAAAGAAATCATTCTTCCAAAAAATCACTTTAAGGAACTTTTTTGAAAAAGCAATCATTTCATGCTGAAAACTGTTTAGACAAATTTCATATACTAAAATTGTATTATTTACGCAGTTTTTAAGAAAATTATTTTTAAAAAAGTCATTTAAAAAAAAAACTTGTTTTATAAATTTTTGGATTTTTTCTGAGATACCAATTTAAATAATTTTTCAACCAATTAATTTTTGAATTTTATTGATAAAATCATTTTTTTTTTTGAAAAAGTACCGATCAAAATTTTTTGGAAAAATAAATTTAAAAGTTTCAATTTTTTCAAGAAATTCATCTCACCTCAAAATTTTTTTGTGAAAACGAGACGACACATTTATAAGTCTTATCTCACCGGTATCTCTGGCTTTTTCCTACGTATTTTTTTTTTTTACAAAATTTATGAAGATTTTAATAAAATTTCCAACGTACAATTAATTTGACGAAATCAACGTCAATGCCAGTGATAAGTGAATGATATTTCAAAAAAAAATTCAGAACTTTCCGTTTGATTTATACCGCCTTATCGCATTTATGCACATCCTCATTTAATCATAATATCGGTCAGTTAGGTATCTATACTGCGTAGTGTGTACAGAACGAATTATTTATCGTCACTATTTAATTCGGTCTTCGCTGACAATTTTTTTTTCATTCGTAACCTAGTACATAAGTTATTTGCATAGTGGCCCAAATGGCAAATCACTGACACTTCCAACCGTTATGACATCTTTGAATTCTTTTTGTTTCTTTTTCCTTGCTCTTCTAGTGGAATATTCATCATCATCGGAAGTAAGTGATGTGTACCGATTACCTAACGACGCGATACCTATCTCGTACGACCTTAGAATAGCGCCCAGACTAGAAAACTGGACATTCGTCGGAGAAGTGACCATTAGAATCCACGTCAAGTTCACCACCGATCGGATAATTTTACATAGCAGGAATTTGGAGATCAGAAATGTCACCGTGAAGACATCTGATAACTCCATCAATGGCACAGCTTACCATACTATAGCTACGTACGATGTGGACGAAAAAAATCAAATTCTCGTCCTAAGAAAGGGCCACCAATTCCAGTATAATACCGACTACGACGTTTCGATCGCGTTTCACGGCAACATAACCTACCTATCCTCCAATGATTCATCCTGCGAGGGATTTTGTCACGAGTCTGAGTAAATTTTTCACAAACTACCATAAGGGTGCGTATAAATAAACCTTCGGACGAAGTTTTCAGTTACGGTTTTTCAGATTGGGAGCTTTCACGTACATCGAGCCAACTGGAGCTAGGGCTATTTTCCCGTGCTTTGACGAACCTCGTTTCAGAGCTCCATTTACGATTTCTGTTGCACGTCCTGAAAATTATACCGTTGTAAGTAATATGCCTAGCGAAGATGTACTACCCTCTGAGTAAGTGAATCGGTTTTTAAAAAACACAAACCAAGTCTTTTGGTCTTGGGTCGAATTTGTGAAAAAAATTTCTTTCTTTTGTAGCTCGTTGAGTGGCGGTCTTATATGGGAGAAATTCAAGCCAACTCCACCAATGCCAACGTACTTGGTCGCATTCGTAGTATCTGTGCTGGAATCGCTGAAAAATGATGATGGAAGATTGAGAGTGATGACTGATCCAGAGCTCATAAATAATGCCAGTTATGCGTTGAAACAGGCAGACAAGTTATTGAAATATTTCGAGGGATACCTGGGTATTCCATATGCGTTACCAAAATTGGATCTTGTAACAGTTTCAAACCATTTGGACAGCGCAATGGAAAACTGGGGATTGATCACATACGAGTAAGAATTGTTTCAATAATTTCAGGGTTGGTTATTACCTATAGAGGGCGGGAAAAATGATTCTTGACTCGTGTGAATTGCTGCCCTCGCTTGGCTCGAGGAACAAACCCCACACTTGTCAAAAATCATTTTTCGCGGGGCCAACTTCTTATAAAAAAATTGCTGATTTGAAACTAGTTTTTTTTCACTCCACTTGATATTGACCTGCGAAGAAAAGACGTCTTATTATTGCGAGACAACAATTCTGCCGACCAGAAACGTATAATCACCTCGATGTTAAGTCACGAATTCGCGCATTTATGGTTCGGAGATATGATCACCATTCCTTGGTACGATTATTTGTGGCTGAAAGAAGCATTCGCAACTTACTTTCAATATTTCGGCGCAGCAGCCGTGAGTATTATTATTATTTTCAAGATCGAAACAATGCTAACCAAAGGAGCGTACCTAGGTAGGTGGTGCTCGACTGCTCGTGTTCGATCGTTTTTTTCTTTCTTTCTTTATAGATTGAACCTTCGTGGAATATAGAAACTGTGTTTGTTCTTGACATCCTGCAAACAGCTTTAGCCATGGATATTGGACGACCTATGACTGCACAAATTCGACAATTTGAAAACATTTCTTCCACTTATGATGAAATCAGCTATCAAAAAGGTACAAACGTCGGAATATTTTAAAAGAAATTCAGTTGACGATGGGTCAAGTCAAGTGTTTTACTATTGAAAAATAAATTATCTCTATTTACGCTTCTCGCGCATTAGCGGATCTAAGGGAGAGTGTGTCAGGCACATTTAAAAAAGTTTTTGGCCCGAATAATTTTTTCAAAACCATTTTCAAAAAATTCTTCTAAATTCGGGCGAAAAAATAGGCGCGGAGTTGTAAAAATTGAATATTTTTGTAAAACTGAATTTTGCCAAAATGTAAAATTCTGTAAAAAAAAAAGTAAAAAAGCTGACAATTTTGTGAAAATTCTTAAAAATTAAAAATTTACAAAAATTGAAAAATTCTTAAAAATTGACAGTTTTGTAAAAATTGAAAATTTTGTGAGAGTTAAAAATTTTGTAAAAATTGAAAATTCATAAAAATTGAAAGTTTTGTGAAATTGAAAATTTTGCAAAAATTGGAAATTTTCTAAAAACTGAAGATTTTTTGGGAATTGAAAATCAAGTTTAGCGTGAAATATTGAAGGATTGGACAATTGAAATTCTACAGCAATTTATTTGTTTTTTTTCTCCTACTTTTCTTATTCGAAGTGATGAAAAAATCATCCTACTCATCACAAAACTCATAAAGATGGAAATTTTAACAAATCCGTACGTTTAATTGATGAAAATAGAAAGAAATTGGCAGAGTAAAAATTTTGTCTCCGGGGATCCAGACTAAAGACCATCCCCAAAATTTAGAAAAGCTTGTCCAATTCACCGTACTTATTCGTCTGCACTGTCACTGTAAATTGTCAAAAAATGAGTAACGGATATCATGCACATCGCAATGACTACTGGAAAATAACTTTTCATTTGGCACGTAAAAAGATGACCTCTCTCGTTTCTTTTTGTCCTTCCAGGCGCTTGTGTGGTCAGAATGTTTGAGCTAATGTTTTCCCCGAGTACGTTCCAAAACGCTTTGCATAACTACTTGAAAAATGGGTAGGCAATCCGAATACTCATCTATTTATGATGGAAAATCTTCTGAACCGAATTACTCGCGTTCTCGATGAATTTCTAAAAAAAACAAACTCACATATTTTCATCTGTTAATATAGAGAAAAGAATCAAAATGGAGTAACAACGCCGAGAAATTTATTCGATGCATTTGACCAACAAGTAGAACTCGATTCCTTATCGCACCTGCCACCCCACGCATCCGCGTCGGATATCATGAAAACGTGGACTGAAAACGAAGGATACCCGGTGATCAATGTAGCACGCTCGGATAAGGGAGAAGTGATAATTACTCAGGTGAATTTCTCGCTTAATTTTTTGTTTTTCATTAAAAAATCGAGTACCTACTACCTACAGTACGTCAATTTCTGTATTTTTTGATTTCAGAATCCTTTCAAACCGAACCGATCAGCAAAACAAGCTGCAAAATGGATAGTGCCCTTGACTTATACGACTGAGTCACAACCTCAATTCTCAGATCTTCTGCCAACCCACTGGTCATTTGCTGACAATCCAACGGTACTATCTGGATTTAATGACTCTGAATGGGTTTTGTTCAATTTGAAGCAATCTGGTTTGTATACGCTTATGATTATCTAAAGTGAAAATAAAAAAACAAAGGGAAGGAAATCTAACCGTAACCTCAACCTTATTATGTTCTTTCTTCAGGCTACTACCGAGTGAATTATGACGAGAAAAATTGGAAACTATTGATCTTCCAGTTGGTCACAAATCATACCGTAATTCATCCCCTAAATCGTGCGAAATTGATCGACGACGCGATTGCTTTAGCTGTTGATGGGAAACTTAAATATTCTGTACTTTTTTCATTGCTCGAATATCTGCGAAATGAGACCAATCTCGTTCCGTATTATACTGCAGTTTCATCGTATTATACTTTGATGGATGATTTTTCCGGTACAAATAGAACTTCGCAATTTATCGAAGTTAGTATTGAGAAGAAATGTTTCGATCCTATAGGTACTTCTGATAGTTACCTACGTTTCGTAAATTAAAATGTACTTATTTTTTGTTCGACAGAATTTCTTCAAAGAACTGCTCACAAACCCTTTCAAACAGATCGCATGTGATGACGTTTCATCAAAAGATGACTATCTCGTACAAATTTTAAAACCATCATTTCTATTGTTCTGTAAAAATCAAGGTTTCTCATGTACTTCTTCAAAAAATTAAAACTATTTCCAATATTTAACAAATTTTTAAAATATATCTAAACTCTGAGTCTACGCCGTTCAATAGGCTCATGCAAATTTTACAAGTTCAACTTGAAGATAATTTTGTGAAAATTATGCCTGGATCAAAGGTTCGCGCCGAGGAACGCTCGATGCCAGCCATTTTTTCGAAATTTTGAGTTGGAGCGTGGGTCACCCTCGAGAGAGTACAAGCAGAGTTTATTTTTACGTGAATTTTGGATTTCGAAAATAATTTATTTCGAGTTAATAATTATTGAGGATGTTGTTTGTCGTCGTTCAATATCGAATAATGGTAGGTAGGTAGGTACCTACGATTAACTTTTATAAATGCATAATCTGTTCTATAGTGAGATGCGATAATACTTAATTAATGCACCATTAACCACCTTAATTTTGTAATGAATAACTTCATTAGGGTGGATAAGGTATAGTTGGAAAATATGAAAAAAAAAAAATAATCGAGTTTTGTTTTTTTTCTCGTTATTTTTCGACAGCCAAATTATCAATTTCACATATCTATCTACTTGGACCTTTTGACTAATATGATCGGATAATTTAATCAATCGTCAAAAATCGATCTCGTGTTAGAAAAATAATAAATTAAAATTCAAAAATTGAAAATTTACTTAAGAATGAACTTTTTGAGAGAAAACATTTGCGAAATTGCGAATCATTAAATGGTCCGTGAATAACAAAAAATTATTCTTGGAAATTGTTTAATTTTCAACGCCTTATCACATGTAGATAATTTTAAGCATACTTTTGTACATCCTCATTTTATTATCACAGTGTAGATGTAGGTACCTAAATAGGTGATTATATGCACACTTTTTGGGTAGGTACATTCTCATCTAGTCGTATTCCGACAGCCACCGTGTACGAACCCGAGTATAAGCTAATCAAAGAGTGGCCCAAGTTGCAATTCTCGCGGAGGTCTATCATTATGGCGAGCTTAAAATTTTTCTGTTTTCTTTTCGTTGCCGTTCTGGTCGGATATTCATCGGAAGTAAGTGATGTGTACCGATTACCTAACGACGTCGTACCTGTTTCGTACGATCTGAGAATAGTGCCTGCGCTGAAAAACGGGACATTCGTCGGAAAGGTGAACATAAAACTCCACGTCAAGTTCACAACCGTTCGGATAATTTTACACAGCAAATCTTTGGCGATAAAAAATGTCGCTGTGAGGAAATCTGACAGCTCCATCGACGATACAGCTAACCATACTGCTACTTTCGCGGTAGACGAACACGATGAAATTCTCATCATAAGAAATGGCGGCCAGTTCCAGTATAATACTGATTACAACGTTTCGATCACGTTTCAAGGCGAAATAGGCTATTTATACAGCAGAGGTCCATCCGATACGGGATTTTACCGCGACTACTTCGACGAGTAGGTATATTTTTTTCTAATTTTGATACGAGTCGATCTTCAGATAAAATACCTATCAATTATGGTTTTTCAGATCGGTGGCTTCTACGCATAACGAGGCAACTGGAGCAAGATCCATTTTCCCA
>FIZT01055916.1:0-15178 GCA_900065295.1 Paracoccus marginatus
TGATGATCGAAAAAGAGTCTAAAAATTTTCAAATTTGCCGAAATTCCCCGACTTTTTTCAAGATTGCCCCCCCCCCCCCACAATTTCGTCTCTGCGAAAATGCATACAAATAGGGGTTTAAATAAATTACTCTGACATAGGTAGGCAGATACTCCCCGCAGCATGATAGGAATACATTTAACTAAAAACACGACAATTATAGATACAGATATTCGTTAATTTCTCGAAAAAAGATAATTATTTTTTATTCTGCTCATCGTTCATCATCGACCAGCGTCATTTCCTTGTCCGATGTAACGAGCAAATTCAAAATCAAAATCAAAATGCAGAGACGATTCGAGCGCATGAGAAGAGGGAATGACCGATGCAGCTGATTAAGATATTCTTTCACACAAAAAATGGACAATTTTTTTCGCCATTACAAAAAAAAATGTTCATGTTCATTGCAAACCCAGCATATCAAGGACAAAATTTCGAGATAGATAGGTAATAGAAAATATCTTCAAAAAATGAATATTTCTCAATTAGTAAATAAATTCAGGGTGAGTAGGTAGGCGGGCATACTATGTCGTGGAGAAATCCACCTGTGTGCAAGAGAAAGTTTGAATTTGAGAAAAATTTGAGGAAACAGTCATGCCTGCAATGTTAAAAAATGTTCTAAGGATGTAATACGCGGTATAATACCTAGACCTACTTCAATTCGAAAAATAACTTTCGTTTCTATGATTGATTACCTACCTTGACTGTACGTTATTATCGGTACCTCTACCTACCAATATGCTTAGTTTTGGACTGGCGCACTGTGCTTTAAAAACGCACCTTTTTTTCACAAAAACATTGATAAGGTAGCCCTATAATAATTCATTGTGCGAAATTTGCTTGGCTACAAATGCCAATAGAGCCGTGATAGGTATAAGTACAGGTAATGTGCAATATACGTATCAACAAAAAGTTAAATGTAACGCTACGAATGCTACGAAAAGGGCTTACTTAGCCCGAGTTGTCATTACTTTTATCTTGAAGTAAGTACCGAAGTAATGCCAGTGAGTTTAAGAAAAGGTTCATCAGTACTATTTGTAACACTTCAAATCAGAGTATCGAGCGTAAATGCGACATGACGGACGTAACCAGAAGCACAAGGCCTTTGAAACTTTCAAATAAAATACAATCGCTATTCCCTAGTATACTAAAACTATATAACACGTGACTGAATAAATACTTTTTTCTTTAGCACTCACCTGAAATTTGCACGATGACAAAGCTTGAACGACAAAATTTATGACGCTTTTAAACAAGTGAAAAAAAGCAAATTACCATCAGCGAAGAAAAATCATAAATTACTCGAATAATAACTTTTCCGCACTAACTGAGAGAAAGCACTCAAAAATTCGCTCCATAAGACGCGTAATTTGATGAGGAAAGAACTATAAACTCGCGTTTAAAAATGAAACCGAATACCAAACAATAGTTCGAATAAAAATATTTGAAAAGCGAATAATAAGCGCGAATAAATGAAAATTAAGCGGTTTAATACTTTTTTTTTACCCTTCTTTGTCGTTTTACTACATGATATTGATTATTAAAGAACGAACCCTACGGTCGAGTAATACATAATCAGTGTAGCCACAGTGAAAAAGTCGCTTTTTCATTAATAAGGGAAATAAGGGTGCGTTAACCCTTTCCCATACCCTTTCCCACGCTTCATTCTATTCTACACGTACTATAAAATACTTACTCGCGTGCTAAAAATTAAATAGGACACCAGCAATAATTAATCCCCATAATAAACTTCATGAAAATTTATTGGAATTGAAAACGAAAGAAAAAAGAAAATATTAATACAAAGTGAAAAGATGATTAAATTGAGTTCTTGCTGATGATTTTCATACGAAAGAAAGATATGCATGAAGTTAAAACTAAAGAGAGAATAATATGTATTCCATGTCTAATAAGTAGATGACATGATATTTTTGAAAATAGAGTATAGGTAGGTGGATAACGTTTTGGCGTCATCAAAGAAATCTACCGGCATAAACCAAACCATATACTATCTTTCATTATTTTATTTTATTCATCAATAATTAATCATGAAAATATGAAACAAAATATCAGTACTAACTCACTAACGTAAATCCACAAAATACTAAGTACATATACTACATCAGAAAGAAATATTAAATGCTCAACACTCACGAATAGGATTTATTTTCATCGCAGAGTAAGCGGTAAGCAATCGCAATCTGTAAGTAACCCTAAGGCCTAACTCATCTAATATTCTTTCTTATAAAAAATAATGACTGAGAAACGTGTTAGTTTTCATTATTTTTCATTTCAACCCTTCCCTTTCAACCTTAACGGCTTCAACCTTTGCTTCAACTTCAACCTAAGTCAACAAGTAGAGGAGTAATAATATGATTAGGTAAAACGTATTCTTGCTTGTTTTTCCTATTTCCACCAATACCTAATAAAATAAGTATAAATTACATTATTATTTTATTTTCCGACATTCCGTAATTTCTTGAATCACAAGGAAACGGAAAATCATTCTTTTCTCAGAGTTTTTTACCAAAAGGCAATAAAGGCATAAGTAAGTAACTAGAGTAAACTAAATTCAAATTGATGAACGAAAAAAAAAAACTAAAAAAGTTTTAAAACTTAAAATAAAAGTAGTGATTCCTAAAATGCGCCGCTATGAGCAATCTAGCACTATTATGTCATTAAAAAAAAAAAAGGTAGGACGAGAGGGACGAGTCTACGACTTTGAGGTCTACGATAACAAGTGATAAGCTTATGGGACTATTATTAGATTATGGAAGTAAATGAAAGTGGTAATAATCGAAAAATGTAAAAGAATGGAATGAGAAATAATATTTAAGCAAAAAATGATCAACAAAATTGATCTATGATTCTTACTAACGTTAATAATTTTCCCTGTAAGTCAATGAATAAAAGTCTTTAGTTGATTTGAGCGAAATAAGTACACAAAGTGATTATCAGTTTGTTCCGGTTATTATTTGTTACTCGATTTTGTTCAGATACTGCATTACCGCATCACTTTTGAATTTTCTCATTTCAAGATGCTAAATTTTTTTCGAAACTGCTTTAAACAAACTGCTCGCTGTTATTATAACCCAAAATCTCATTTTTTCCCACTGAAGAAAACTAGTACCTCAAGTACAACATGTAATATCATCACTATTTCCAAAAGAACCAATCAGTATGTTACCGCAGGTTTTAAAACTAAATTTAAATTTAATAGCAAGACTGCGGATAGTGGCAATAGAGTACTATTTGCTGCATCAATAGCGGGACTCCTGGAATTTCTTGGACTCGTTGAAGGAGAAGAAGAGTCCGAACTAATGCAAGTTTTAAAAAGAGGAGAACTTTCATACAAAGTAAATATACATACATATCACCTGTTTTCTCGTAACTGATTTACTCGGGTTTGATTGCTTTATGAATTTAATTTTAAATTTTCCCTCCGTAGCGTGAAGAATTCAACAAATCTGAACAGCTATTTCACGTCGCACTGCGTTTAGCGCAAGAATTGCAGAATGAAAATGCAGTCACTTTTATTTACGATCGATTAGCAAACATTGCGTTTGATACTAATCAGTTTGACAAGGCTCATAAATTGTTCGTCGAAGTTCTAAACAGGCTGTTCAAGAAAGGAATAAGAGAAGACGATCTGATAGTACTTCATATTAGTTTGAAATTGGCCAAAATTTTCGAGCATTCCAAAGACTATTAGTATGTATTACCTATCAATGAAATTCAAAGCCTCATCAAGTAGATACGTCTGGTATGATGGTTGAACTTGACTAATATGAATGTATCTTTGCAGTGGAGCTCACAGCGGTTACGATTTTTGCTTTCAAAAGTTGGAACCTCAGTTGAACGACCAGAACAAAAATTACGAAGATGCTCTGATACTGTACAAAGTTTTATTAAATGAATACGCTTACTTCAATTTCAACGTAGGACAACTGAACAAAGCATCGGAGTTGTTTAAAAAAGTTTACGACTTGAACAGACAAGTATACGGAGAGCAACACGAAGACAACGTATTGACGCTCAATAATTTAGGTACAATTTGTAAACATAAGGGAGATATGAAAAGTGCTTTGCAATATTTTCACGAAGCTGAAAAATTAGGGAAGTCGTTACCAGAAATGAAAAATTTTTCATTTATATATTTAAATCTAGCTTATTCTTACATGGAAACTAATCTGTTGACCGAAGCGAATAAGTACTGCTACTTTGCTCAGCAAAATGCTACACAGCACGATTACCAAGAGGGTATAAAAGAATCAGAAGATTGTATATCAAAAATAAAAGAACTAAGAGCGAAAATTCAATGAAACAAATGTTTTTATCCGGAAAGCCACACAAAAATATACAACTTATCTTACGTAAATTAATAACCACTTTGTATTAATTGAAACGAACTACTACAACATATTATGTCACATCAAGAAAAACAAACAATACAATATTTTTCTTCTCATTTTTTATAAGCATAGCTTTAATCTTAACTAAACGAAAAAAAAAATTGAGAACTCCAGTAACTCAATCAAGTTTTTTTTAAACGACCTTTGTACTTTGCAATCGCAATTGCCGTTAACTAATTTTATCTAATCATTAAAGAACCCAGATTTCATTCAATAATAGTCCAGATTCAATAAAAATGAACAATAATCTAGATATTGTATAAGTACGTACATAAATATTAAGAAAAGCTAAAAGTAATTTTTTTTTATTGATTAAAAATCAATTGTACTGAAAACAATGTCAAGCGTTTAACTTGAATAAAGAAGAAATTGGAATATTTATGTCAATTTTTTACCGTATTAAATTTTTTTTTTCAATTCTATATAGGTACTGGTACTATGAAATAATACAGAGTACACCAGTTCGTAACTCGCATAAATATAAAAATAATAATTAAAATCGAGTATTTTTCAACGAGTTGCGAATATAGCACTTGTATCAAAATGAGTGGGTAATGTACCTTTACGAGCTTCTTCGAATACTCGATTGATTATTTTCTTGACTTTAGGTCTAACGTTGGCGGGAAGCTGCTTAAGTCGTTCGCCCCATATGTTCCCAATAATGCAACACTTGTCGTCCTCGTCGGCTTCAGCCATACGAGCTAAATCATCTTCAAGATCATCGATGTTGTGCTCTTCTTCATTCACAAAACCTTCGGGTTTGTTGTTATTTTTGAGGCCTATCTCTTCATACACTACCAGTTCACGAATAAACTGCAACAGATAATGACAAACAGTGTTTGGTCAAAATCACCCCGTACTTAACCAACTACATAGCAAACATTGTGAAAATTTTACTCACCGAGTCGATGTCTTTCGCTTCTAATTTACCTTTGCCTGTTAAAGTGATTTCTTCTGCGGTAAAATTGGCTTGTCTCGTAGCCGAAGTTATTTCATTGAGAAGCGAAGATTCATTCAAAGAGGTTAACGTATCGAAGTCTACTTCATCGACTGGATTGTAGATTTTTTTACTACGTCGCTTTTTGCCGTTCGCATTGTACGCTGACTGCGGTGGGTACTGGTCAATTTGAAAAGCGTTAGATAAATCATTGACTGGAAAATTGAATACTGACGGCACAGCATCATTTCTTAATCGTTTTTTCGTTAATTCCGGTTTCTTCACGTAATCATCTTCTGTGAAGTGAGCGCTGCACACGAGACTCGCTCTAGTCGGTATAAAATCTTTACGTTTCAATGCCGATATCCACTTTTCACAAAGAACACGACTTCGAAATGGAAATCTGTAAAACAACGAAGCATTTTAAACGTAATGTGCTGTACTGAAAGGCCGTACATGAAGGTTTCTAGCCTAAATCAATATTTATAGCATAAGTATTGGAGATGTGCGGAAAAGTAAGGTAAATTTTTTGCCCGGTTGATGAAAGAAATGGAAAAAACTAAATTAATTCAAAGTTACAAGTGAGTAAAATAATATCATACTTATGGAAGTGAATAGGTCCTTGACGACTCCATTTGTTTGAGCATCCGTAGGCTGAACATGATATCACCATTCTGAAAGTGGTGAACTATCAACTTCAAAAATTACGCTTTCATTCATGAAATATGATACATAACACGGAAGTCAATATTTTTTCAATTGAAAACTACCTTACGTTAGAGCAATCAAAATAGATGAAACAAACTACAACAAAATATACAAAACTTTTTCTAGGCTTTTTCACCTGTATTGCGTGTTGCGTTTTCTAATTTGCACCAGGTAAACCTGGTGAAAACGAGTTATGGAGTTGCGCGATGTAGTTCGGAAAATGATCGTGCTTGAAAGAGAGCAGCACTTTGCTTTGCGTGTCAGCAAGTTTAGTGGTTCATGTACTACTTTTTTGAAAAAATAAAATCTTATCATTCATGAATCATGATATCGAAATATGATTTTATTTTTTATTTTTTGGAGCAAAGTAACGTGATGTAAATGTAACAAATTTTTAATTATTTAGTAGAATAATATTTCACAATTATTAGTGTTTTGTTTCGTTTGTGATCAGTGAACAAAACGAAAGATGAATCCGAGCTTGAGTCATTTTAATAAAATATTTTTAAGAAATACGTTGCAAACCCTAGACGTTCCTCTGTTTCGTAGTGCTGCCAAATTCAATTTTTTAAATTCTTATAATATTCGTAAATTACCTTCAAATTTTCATGCTTTCAAGAAGTTTCATTCCCGAAATCCTTCCAAAATCAACTTTTTGTACAGTTTTTCTGCAGCCTTCTCGCTCGCTAAATTATATGAAATTATTGGCCTGGACGACAACAGAGAAGTGAAAAAAATGATTCAGAAGGCTAAGCAACATTTGGAGGTATTTTATTTTGTTTCTCAGTATCGCATTGCCTTGTTCTTATTGAATTTTCTCTCTTATTAACCGTTTAATTGACATTGCAGGATGGAGAAATCGATGAAGCTTGCGACGAATTTAACAAAGCATTGAAAACTGCCATCGACAAACGTGATCAAGAACACGAATATCTTATCAAAGAGCAACTGGCGGTTGTCGCTTTTTTTCTGAAAAAGTACGAAGAAGCGGAAAAATTATTCGTAGAGGTTAGGAATCATTTCATAGAGACAGGCTTGGAGTTATACGATTTGAAAATGGCCTACGTGAACCTTAAACTTGCAGAGTTATACGATTCCATGAAAAACGATGTGTAAGTCTTGTCTGGAATATCGCAAGTTGGATTGCGCTGCCTTGATTCTATATTTATGTATATTTCGATTATAGAAAAGCTCAAGAATACTACAAATATTGCACGAAGGGGCTCAAGAAAAAAATTACGCAAGCCTTAAAGACTAAAGATGACGAAGTTATCGAACTGTGGATAATGTCGTTAACGTCCAGAGGTCATTTTTCCTTGAATCACGGCAATTTTGAAAAAGCTTATAAATATTTCAAAAAAGCGCACGAAGCGTGCGTTCTAATTCACGGAGAGCTGAACGAATACGCTGTTACGCTGTTGCAGCAAATGGGTGTCGTTTGTTTTCAAAAAGGCAGTCTCGAGTTGGCTGTAGAGTATTTAAAAAAAGCCACCGAATTAGGTAAGCATTTACCGGGGATGGTTCAGCTATCTAACGCGCATATTACCTTGGGAAATATTTATATCAAGCAGGGGCTTTTAAAAGACGCGTCTGTACTGTGTACTGAGGGTCATAAAAATGCAGTACGTCATAAATACGAACAGGGTGTCGAAGAGGCAAACGCTTGTTTGGAAGAATTGAAACGCGTTAGCTCTCGTTCGTAATTCGTAACTATGTACCATGTATTGAGCATTTGTATGGTGGGTAGTTTTCGTTTTATACCACTCCAAGATGGAAAAGTTTCATGTTACCTTTTTTTTTTACCATTCTTTATTTTTGTATTCGTTTACTCGTACTTAACTATGCAGAAAAATGATTTACATATTTTAACCGAATAAGCAAATCGCTAAAAATCAACTCGTCTTATTAGCTGGTGCTCATTTTTGAAATTCATATATTTTTCATTGATTAGCTAATTTTGGAAATATTTCTTTTTCTCCATGTCTATTGTTTAGTAGTTTCCTAAGCGTCTACTTAATTTTCTTGAAATTGTTTACTAGTCTTTTTTTTTCGTTTTCTTTGATTTGATTGTTGTGCTGATCTAAAAATCTCTGAATCATTATCCGACGCCCAGGCGTAAGTGTGTATTTATCTACTTCTAGTCCACTTATATTTGCAGCATAATAAACTAGGAATAAGAAAAAGTCTGTTGGAAACTGCATTCACGGTATCTACTTACAAATTACACTTTTTTTTTTTTTTCAAAACAGAACAAAATGTGTAATGCCAACGTATTTATTCATTTTTTATTTTGTGATCTCGTTTGTATTTTTTTTTCTTTTTGAAATTATTTTTCGATAATCACGCTTCTTATACGTATCTTAAATTTCTTATGTTTGAAAAAATACTATAAAAATTCTCCTTAAACGTGTACTTAAGTATAATTATCCGTATTTATATACGATGTAAGTACCTTATTTTTCATTTGTTTAATAAAATCTTAAATAACGAATGTTCTTTTTGTGATTACGTCAGCTTTTATAATTATTACACTCGTATAAATCGACTTAAATACAATAAAATAATGAATAAAAAAAAACAATAAGTATTTCATTTAAAAAAATAAATAACAAAAACAAAATCAACTTACGCTAATTACTTAACTTTACTTAAACATAATTTGCGAAGTTCAAGTTGTTGAGATCAAAATGGTTTTCTTCCCATTACCGCGACAAAATTGAAAATTATACTTAAATCTGATTTTTCGCTTTTGTCGCTTCCAGCAGCTTGCATTAAGCTGTAAGCAAAAACAATATTTAATTAAGTAATCATCTTGCGAGACGTCTGCTTTCTGATCAATACAAATAGATGACTATACATTTGAAAAAAAAAAAAAGAGGAAAGAGGAAGAAGATGAATTCTAAGAGACAAATCAAGCTTATGATTGCTTGAAGTACCTATCTACGGTGTTTAAATTTACATTGTTGAAAAGTCGAGTCTATTATTCACAATTAGGTTTGTTTATTCGAAATGTAAAGAAAGACCAGGAAAACGGAATCCGATACTGTCAATTCTCATCAAGTCTATCTGATTACGTATTGTTTTGTTAAACGGTATGAAAATTTTTTCAAAAATGCAAATGAATTCGGCGAACTGAGTTCAAGCAATGTGTACCTCTATGAGTTGAGTTATTCGTAAACACACAATTCATAAATTATGTGGGGACCGACTATCAAGTTAGTAGGTACGTGTACGTATCTGCAAATATATTATCCAATAAGTATAGCTAGTTAATTTTGATATTTTGCTATATTTTCAAACTGATAGAAGTTCCGAGAAACTATAATCACGAGTTAAATACACGACGAAGACCTTTTCAACATTTGAAATTCGTATGTAGATCAGGAAGCTAAGCACAGTAGTTAGATTGGAATTTTGTACTTATTTAATGTGGTCTTTCTACTTACTCATCTTCGAGTTGATGCAAAATTTTATTACCCGCCGATTGACCGCAATTATTTTCATAATTTTGGAATGTAGCTGTACTTCTAATGTAATTTACCAAATCTAAAATCGATCCTTTTACTTTCAAACTAGAATCTTCATCTCTAAAAAAGAAGGATAAAGGAACAATTACATATATACCACACTATAGCTTTTATTTTGAGAAAAAAGTACGAGTAGTATACTTTTCACGTAAGTAGGTCTAGGTACTCCTCGTCAGTTACAAATAATCAGTAGCTGTACAAGTGTACATAATATGTTAACGTACCTTTTGACTGGTTCTTTGTTAAACGTGAAATTTTCGAAATCTTCTGTCTGGTATTTATGTACATATAATTGTTTGCTTTGGTAAGGCATAAATTCGGCAAGTTTTCTGTTCATTAGCTGCGATCAAAGGTAAAAATAAGCGTACGTCCGGGTAAATATTTATTAATAGGTACCAATTGCATGCGTTAGTTTTTCTTACCTCGTCGATGACTCCATTAATCTGATCGTAAGGTTTTTCGCAGCTAGGTAAAGAATAACCGTAGATAGCCAATACTCCACCGGGGGCTAGTACACGTTCCACTTCGGAGTAGAATTTTTTCAAATTGAACCAGTGAGCACATTGTGACGCCGTTACTAATTGTGCGGAATCGTCTAAGCAACCAATACCTTCAGCGGTGCCTTGTCTGTAAAGTTTCATTCGATTAGGTTAGTTACTTTAAGTTAAATGTATGCGTAGTACAGTGGGAACTTCAAAGTGAAGAAGTGTATTTAGGGTACTGTTCAACTTTGAAACTTTAGGTAAGTAAGATGAATTTATTAAAGGTACTTGCCTGTAAATGATGTTGTATAATCCTCCGGCTTTATTGGCATAAATATCCTTCAAGTCACTCGAATCGAATCCAATAACGTTTTTGAAATAAGGAGACAACGCTTCTGTACTTTTTCCGTTGCCGCATCCTACATCTACAGCTGTATCGAAAGGGGTTGATAGCTGAAAGCAGACGTCATAGTTTCAATCAATATAGGTAGTTCGATTTATTTGTACCTAAACTATAAGTACCTACCTACATTAGGTACTACATAATCGTAATGGGTACCTACAGGTCAATGACATTCGATTCACCTAAAGCCGTAAATTTAGTACCTACATTACATACCTATATAGGTATATTTAGAATCACGATGAAGGCAGAATAATTTAATATATGGGACCTAATGCATCACGAACGATAGAGACAAGCGAACATTCAGTTATTACATTTTTGACTTTACGATAACAAAGATGTAAACCCTGTCAATTCAAAACAAAACAATACGATTACGACTTATACAATTGATAATAGTAATGAGAAAATAAAAATTTATAAATTCTTAATGCGCGTATATGCCCTCTGTGTAAGTAACGAGTACGAGCAGATACTAAAATAAGTACCTACTTAGGTATTAACGATCAATTTTGCATTTTAAATTTGTGACGAATTCGCTTGTAGCGTTGTTATCGCTACCTATCACGAATATTAATTAATCATTCGATTTAATGATCAAGTTTATTTTGGCAACAATGATAATTAGGTAAGTACCTATGTAGGTGCAACGTGAAGTGCGAGTATGTTAGTGGCTGTATTTTAAATAATTTTACGAGGTACGGTTTGTGGCAGCCGGCAGAGCTACGAATGAATACAAATATGAACCAACAACGGTAGGAAATTGTAAAGGAAAAATAATACAAAAATTTAATTACCACCTATTTTACGTTATAAAACTGGAAATCGTAATGCTACGTATTACGGCGCAAAAAAAGGTACCTATCGAAAAAAAAACTAGTTTATAACGTCAATAGGTACGTAACGTAACTGGCTCTGACTCTGACACTTCGACTGGCGAAAATTGCGCATGAAAATAAAATGAAATGATGACCCATACATATACCTAATGTTCCACGCGCGGTTGCAGACTCAGCACAATACCTAATTACCTACATCTATAAAGTAATATGGTTTACAGAGGGTGATTGTCTGATTGATTATTAGGTGCTTTATTAATTCGAAAATACGCGGATCGAAGCAGTAAGTTTTTGATTTTCATGGACATGGACGTATGGTGACTGGCGCGAGAGTACTGCGATTAGAAATTTCGAGAGGTGCGGTGCAGAAAGAGGAAAAAACAACGATACCCTATAGGTGGTTTGGTTCAAGATGTACATTATTTATAAGCAAGTCTTGGAAGTTATGTTGGGCACGGTTTTTATTAAACGACCTTCAGACGACTCGCCCATTGAGCATGTTTTTTATTCGTCGTAATCGCGTAGTACGTACGTACGTACCGTACCTCGTTCATTCGTATATATGTAATTCACCAAACAAAACAACGCGAATGCAACCAAACAGGCATTCTTTCCTCTCCAGCTGGCTTTTATGTACACTATTTACGTATTATGTTCGTACCGCGTGAAAATACCTATAGCTATGAGTACCCACTACCCACTACCCACCATAGGTGATGGTATGGCGCGTGAAAATATCTTTTGCGTTTCATTTCGCATGAAGGTCAAGGTTACGACCATTTTATAATTAAAATTTACAACCATCTGTGTTGCGGATAAGTTTCACTTTTTTTTGAAAGAGAAATTATCTAACGTGTTAATCACACGATGCCGGTTACCAATCGACTGCTGATGTTCACGTGTTTTGATTTTGATTACGGGCTATATAGGTACTAGTAGAGTAGGTGCGGTGGGTTGAGTAGGTACTATAGGTACTATATAGAGTACAGATAGTACAGTGATATAATGTTGATACAGTTGATACACATATTATGGGTCTGTGTCTGTATACGTAGGTGATTTGGCTGGGAACTGGGTAGAAGGGTAAATGTGTTGGTGTTCGCTGTTCAGTACGATATTAGGCGTATGCAAAGGGGCACATTGCGATAACAAAAACAGATGCGAAACCAAAAATAAAGCTAAAAATCATCCGTTAGATTCGCGGAAAGGTTATTGAGAGGACATTAGCCTTTGTTGCAAAATTACTTCACCCGTAGCCGATCAGTCAACGAGCTAATTTTAATAAGCGTTCATTACAGGCACGCACGCGACTCATTTGTATATGAGTCGGTATATATCAAATCTTTGCACTTCGCACGCGTTCACCTATCATCACCCATTACCCCACGCTTCAATGTGAAAAAAATTTACATTTTTAATGAATTTCCACAATGTATTTCTGATTTTTCCGAGTAAAAGAACAACATAATGTACAACACATAGATAGTACATCATTCTGTTAGGTGCCCACCGTTAGCCTGCAGTTTGTAGGAACCCCAACCCCTTTGAATGCTTTATTGATGGAAACAATGAAAAAACAAATCTAGACCTATTATAAGTAAATGTACCTAATGCGTCTGGCACTTCACGCCTCAAATTTTACACAAATATTGGAACGATAAGCGTCTCACCATGCCATACCACACCATACGTTATCAGGTATTATTTTTATTTACTCAGTCCTTATCGCCATAAACTTCCTCTGTATTCGTAATCCATGCATCAACAATATTCCACTTGAGCGAGGGAGGTACATAATTGTACGTATATACTCGTACAATAATCGTAATTTTATTGTGTTTAGTGTTTACCAAGTATTTAATTCATGAGTTTTATTCTACTTTGAATTCGACGACTCCCGATGATAAAATTGTTTTTTTTTTCCCAAGATTAGCCCAATGCCAAGAACCCTTACCCACGAACGTATCTATCTGAAGTGGTCTTTCTAGTTGAAAACACTCTATCTGTAGTGTATAAATGCAGGGCTAAAAAACTGATCATCGAAATTTATTAGTGTTCTGGTCCTCATCATCGTTACCCACTGTACTCTTTGTCTTTAGAGAACTGTATAGTGTCGTATATACCTACCTGCTGCTTATGTAAATGGCATAAGTACCTATTGGCGTAGGCCTACGCACTTTTATGCGTACCTACCTATAGCTTGGTATGAAAAATATCCAAACTCACGCGTTATATGCGCAACGCGTAAATGGCGAAGCGTCACCGCCACCTTGTTTCACTATTTTGTTTTTGTCTATAGGAATAGGTACACCGTTTGTTTGTATATTATTCGTACACTGAAATCGAAAGGAACCGGTTGCCTTGCTTTCGAAAGGAAGTGTTTACAAATTACGTACGCATATTGAATAACGTATTACGCACTTGTGATTTTTCTCGTCGTCCCCCATAAGTTCTTCCAGCTCTCCGTTCCCTTCGGTTTCTCCCACTTTCCATAGGTAAAAATACGCACCATAAGCAATTTCTCAATAACATGTACCGGTACCGCAAACCTCAGGTTACTCACTCGCGCTCATCCGTACAACAAAATAAGTAGGTACCTACATTATGTACATTGCCGAATCGAAGCAATAACAACAACAGTATAAATGCATATATGTATATACATTAAAACAAACCAAACGAGTGAAGTTTTTCTCCGGCTCAAATTTCATTGAAAGTACGAGTAACTACTGGCGTACGTGCCATACGCCATGCGACACGCAACGCAACTAGGTCATTTCAGTGGCTATGTTTACGTCAAGGTTTTTCACTTCTTATTCGTGAAGTTGCGGAGACTTTGAGTTTGATTGTTCGCGCTTCGCATACATATGGGTTTAGACGAATGCGCGTTTTACAAAAGTACCTAGCTAGTAGCTACCTACCTACATCTGCACACTCACTGACGAGGGAGTAACTAACAATCAACTATGGCATCTCCAAGATCTAACGATCTTCGATAGATGAGTCGCATTACCCGCGTATTTGGAACAATGAATGTTCGTATCGTAAGCATGGTACGGTAAGATAGATGGTACGTATGGAATGCAACGTAAATGTACCTATAGACCTACACGACTTATTATGTTTACCTATGTCAATTCGCCACTTCGCCAGTTGCCTAGTGTGGACTGCTTAGCATCCGCGATGACAAGGCAAACCGGTCGACGGTTTTGTTGGATTTTTTTACGCATTACCGTAAATAACTTCGAATCTAGTCGCATATACTGTACAGTGTACATTATATACGCATACACGTTCGAATGTAATGAAAAATCACTAAAAAGTAAGCAATTGATAACGCTATATGATACCATACGTTACAAATATCTAATCAACTGAAGTTGCAGGTCTATGTGTTACGTAGTTCGTACTAAGCTAAGTAGGTATATGACCGCTAATAATTGGCGATTTGCTAAAAATATCCATTCATCTCGCTACCTACTTATCATTCTTTTTTTATTCTCGATCTGACGTAGCCTAAAACTTACTGTATGGACTATGGAGAATTGGAGATGCCTCTTTCGATTCTACTTATATCTCTTCTCTATTATCAAACGATTTACCTACATTTATTTATTAGGTATTCATTTAGTCATCGACCCAGTGATTAAAGTAAAATCGAAATTGAAATCAGAATTTAAACACTTGCTGTATTTCATTTGTAAATTATATGCAAGTACCTACTCACTCATCAGCAGTCATTGGAAGCAAAACGAATTTTGGTTTTGCTTTTGCTTTTGGTTTTTCAAACGTTTTGCTTTTGGTTTTTCCTGCTTTCGCTTTTGCTTT
>FIZT01055924.1:0-15584 GCA_900065295.1 Paracoccus marginatus
CAGTAAAAACTCAAATTTTTCAAGTTTTGCCAAAATTGTCGTGTAAAGTGTCTAACTGGGGATAATTTGACCCGCAAAAACCGAATCTGGCATTGGAATTTCCATTCGACCAATATTTTTTTACCTTCCCACCCCTCAAAACTTGAAATTCTTAGGGTAGACCCTTTGGGAATTTCAGGCAAAGCGATCGCGAAAAAGCTATATAAGGGGTAAACTGACTCGCTGAACACGATTTCGTGATTAGCTTTTTTGGTCGATGATGTTTACTCCCAGTAAACTTGTATTGTTAGCCATTTTTCCCCTGAAAATGTAGGGGAAAATCGAATTTTTCAAGTTTTACCAAAATCATCGTGCAAGGTGTCTACATGGGGGTAATTTGATGCATAGAATCATAATTTGGCATCAGAATTTTTATTTGACCAATATCCTCTTCAAAACTTGATGCAAAAAAAATCTGAAAAAATTCTCAAATGTTCGGTATCACTTCTCGTATATACCACTTAAAGTTCAGAATTTTTGGTATATTAGGGGGTACCCTTTCCTCTTGGACAAAATTTTGAGAATTACGTTTAAAAAAACACAAAAAAATTTATCAACTTTTGAAAAAATGAGTAATATAAAAAATTAAGAAAAAATTACTGAGAAAAAACTGACAAGTGAGAATTATTTTTGAACAAAATAAATTATTTTTAAAAAATTTGAAAATTTTGCTTAAAAAATGATGAAATAATTTTTGAACAAAAGGGAAATTTAAAAAACTGAAAAAAATGCATTGAGAAAAAATTGAAAATTAATTTTGAAAAAAAAATGAAAATTCATTTTGAAAAAAAAATCAGAAATCATTTCTGAAAAATGTTTTAAATTTTTTTGGGAAAGTCTGAAAAAAATTATAAACCAAAAATTCAAACACTAATTCTTTTAAAATTTGAAAAAAAATTGTTCTCCAAAAAGATGTTTTGTGTAGGTACCATGAAATCTGAAGAAATTTATTTTTGAGCAATATTGAAAAAAATTAATGATTTTACAAAACATCGGAACGCAGTCAATTTTCGATTAACTGACATCCATTCGATCTATCATTCACATTTTGTTTACTGAAACAACAAAGTAATTGGTAAGTATTCAAAACGTCCCCCTCCCCAAAAATCCATTCTTGAGTGAAAGTATGTAGCACCTGATAACCACTTCATACGATCAATAAAAATCATTTCCTTCATGAAACAATTCAACATCGATTAATCAAATCGTACGAATAAACTCAGCAAAAAAAAATAAAAATAAAAATAAAAATCGACATTATTCGCCATACCTGTAGCAGATTCGGTCGTAGTCTTTTGAAACTTGAAGGACCAGCTCTTGAACGGTTTAATGGTGGTCATAAAGACTGGTTTAAGCGTAGCCGCTGGAACTACCTCGACGACAGTCTTCTTTGGCACCTCGGTATTGGGACGTTTCGACGTTTTCACGCTAGCTGGAGTTTTTAGCGAAGCCAGCGCCCAAGCTGTAGACGTCGTTGGCAAAGAGTAATTGTCGTTTAGGGCAGTCGTCGACGGCTGAACTCTTCTTCTGCTCGAATAACTAGAGCTCGGTTTCATCGAAGGTTTCCTGACTATTTCGTTTTTACTGACAGTCGTTGTGGTAGCCTCCGTAGTCGTTGGTTCGATTTTATTTCCAACGTAAGGTGTAGTCTCCGTGGTGCGTCGTTTGGCCGTAGTCGTTGAGCCGTATCTGGTGACGGTCTTGCGCAATAATTCCACTTCGGCCGATGATTCGGTGGTTAGTACGAATCCTTGAGGTTTCCTAACGTTGTTTTTCAGCTTAACGTTGGCGCCGTTCTCGTTAAAGTTCCTCACTCGATCGATGTTGTTACCGGGATCGTTGATCGAGTACGTGGAAACACGATCGTCGAATTTAGAGCTATCGTCACGATCGGCGTCGATGGCGAATTGATTCTCGAACGTGTAGCCGTCGCCGCCTTGATAATGGAACGAGCTTTTAGCCGACCTGGTCGCGTTACTTTTCACCTTATCGGCCTCCGTCGATGCGCTGGGCGTCGAAAGGAATTCAGCTATCGAAGCTGTCGTATTGTTAGACTTAACTAATGGTAACTTTGGTACATCTTCTACGACAGGAATGCCACTTTCCAATCCATTTTCCGCGGCGCTTCCGGTCGCTCTGAGACTTTCGGTGATGGAATTATCGAATTGAAACCTCAGCTTGCCTCGCGACGACAAAATCACTGGTTTTTCTAATTTCGTAGCCGGTTCGTCCTCTTCTTCGGCCGCCTCGTCGGATGTTTTACTCTGTTCGGCGTCCTCGACCGAGGCGGATTTTTCCGACTCTTGATTTTTCTTCGTTTTTTGCCTCATATCTGACAGCTTTTTCGTCACTTCTTCGATTCTTTTGTCTTCCGGTCGACGATCAGCGACCGTGAATTTGGAGGCTTTTGTCGATACGAAGATGTCAGCGTGCGAAGTGGATGGCTCGTCGCCGTATATGACGCTCTTCTGCACCGATCCATTGTCGTCTTCGGCTTTAGCTAGCGATACGAATGTCGAAGAGGTATTAAGTTTATCGCCGCCGATACCCGAAGGTAGGATTTTAATAGGAACTTGACTATCGCGACTCGAGTCGTCGCTAGGCGCAGACGTCGTCTGCGGGCTTGAGTCGTTTTTCAAATTCCCGACCGCCTTCTCGAAGGCGATCGGTTTCGTCACCTTTGGATCATCGGCTTTATCGTGTTGATCTGCGTCCAGCAGGTCTCCTTTACAATCCGCATAGCGAGTTAATAGAACGATTGACAATCCTGCAAACAGAATTAAGAATCCAATCAGCCAACAGATCCATGACTTATACGTGAGTATTTAAATACAAATTAAAAAAGTGTTCTAGTCATAAAACTTGAAACAGGTCGCATATTTTCGTAAAATAAAACCAGAAAAGTGAATAAATCTGCATTCAATTCCATATTATAGTAGGTAGTATATAGGAAGGTATGCAATTCTCACAAGTCATCAAATATATTTTTAATTAAATCTCCGCAACAACTCGGCAATAAAATATTTTCCAGTTACCAATTAACGTCGCGTCGATTGAATCAGAACTTCGTCACATCGACACAGCAAAAACTATTTTACGATTTTGTAACACCGCTCTTCGTACACGTATAATAGCGAATCGACGTGAGAATACGTAAATTAACAAAATGAGGCGTTCAACCAAATTTCCCAGCAAATGACGTAACATTCGAGCAATGTTCCAGTAATCGTCGTCGAATACGTCAGAATATGTATCGTCGCGTCGTCGTCATTGGCATTATATGTATTTGTACAGAAGGTACTTGATACGAGCAGATATAGTCTTACCATACTGATTGTCGCGATTACCAACTTCAGCATTTAACGAACGAATAAGACAAAACGAATTTATAAAACAACAGGAAACCGTTTGACAACAGCAAACGTTCGTACATGTAAACCAGTTCTTACCTTCTTACTATACTAACGTTTCGTACTTGGTCTGAACAGATTGATTGCAACTTCTTGTGTACGTGGAATATTATTGTAATATCAAATATGTAAATAACGTCAATTATTCAACCACCGAAGCATATTTTTTAAAGTATATTCGACATATTATATCTTTCTTTTTAAACATAGTCAAATGGCATTCGTTTTGCTAATTTTCTTTCGCATCTTGTGTATATCTAATATTACGGTATTAGCAAGGACATCGGAACTGTTAGATACATTCTAAACAGAGATAAGAGCAATAAACCTCTTCTAAAGTAAGTTCGCCATAACCGTTATGACCTGGTTATAAAATAATTCCTTCGACCAAGACATGTGCAGAACTAAACGTAGGTAGTAAGTAAGTGAGAAAAACGAAGGATTAGAAAATGAAAAATATGAAATGGGATTTCAGAAAAATGAATATAAAATGCATAGAGGTCTGTTTTTTTGGTGGTTTTATTTTTAGGTGAGTAGGTATATTTCTAGATTTTTTTTGGTCCATTTTTTCTTCTTTTTACTTATTTTTGTTAATTTTATTATTTTTTTTTGTTTTGATTTTTTCAGTTTTTCTAATGTTTAAAAAAATCGTTTCATTTTTCTTGTAATTTTTTCCAGTATTTTTTCCTTGTTTTTTTTTTGTTCCCTTCCCCTATTTTAACCTTATTTT
The DNA here is from genome assembly GCA_900065295.1 of Paracoccus marginatus. NCBI lineage: Eukaryota > Metazoa > Arthropoda > Insecta > Hemiptera > Pseudococcidae > Paracoccus > Paracoccus marginatus. The sequence continues at coordinate 4,180 of FIZT01055924.1, forward strand.
GGATTTTCTAATTTAGAAATCAGTTTTTCAATTTCATTAATTTTTTTTTTGTTTTTTCCCCTCTTTACTTATCATTTTTTTACTTTCACAATATTTTTCATTATTTATTTTTGATAACTTTTTTATGGTTCATTTATTTTTTCATTTTTTCTGTTTTTATAGAAATTATTCTTTTTCCATTTTTTTTTAGGCACCTATACTTATTCTTGTTTTTAGCAGGGCTGGAAAACCTTCTTTTTTTAGGGTTACCGTTGAAGGTTATGATTTTTTTAGGGTTATTAGGGTTTATCAGATTTGAAAAAAAGGTTTTGGGTTATTGATTATATTTTGCTTGAAAAGTTTCGGTTATGGGTTAAGGTTATAAGGGTTATTTTTCATTTTTCATTCACCATTTGGTAATCGGTACACACGGCACATTGCACTTGCAAGTTGCAAGGTTCACGTTTAATTTAATGTTGCACAGAGAGCACTACTAGCACTTAGCAGAGCTACCTACGATACGAATCACGAATGTAATTGTATCGTAGGAGTGATTAGATTATTTAAATTTTAGAAAAAGCCCCAAAAAAAGCAAAAAAGTTGAGAAAAAAATTTGAAAAACCGTAACATTAACCCCAAAAATTTTAATGGGTTATTCACGCTGAATTTTATTTCGGTTTGGGTTATAATAGGTTTTTTCGTGTTGGTCTCTGTTTCGGTTATGGGCTATGGTTATTTTTCAGACTCAAAAAAAGAGTTACCCAGGGGTTATGATTAAGGTTACGGTTACGGTTAGATTTTCCAGTCCTGGTTTTTAGGGTTTTTGCAAAAAACCCTTTTAGTTTTACTTTTTTTGTTTCTATTTCTTCAACTTATATCCAATCAACGACCAGTATTTCAGGAAAGCCAATCAACAAGCAAGGTTCATTTACTTTTGATGACGTCATGAATTCGCTAAAATGTTGAATTATTTTATAACGAGATAATTTCTGGATAATATTTATACGTAACTAATCTTCCATTGAATTTGAACCGTCAACAGAAAATAATTCAATTGCGCCACATTCGTTTGTAGAAAATTAAAATTTTGTATCATGAGCACTAGTTACCAATTTTTGAAAAATGCAATTTTTTTTTTAAATTTTTTATTTTACTCCGGTTGTTTGCTTGTGAAAATCACAAAAATTATTTTAAAAAATTTTAAATAAAACTATTTACAAAAACCCTAATGCCGGGTCACCTGTGACCCAGCTTGTTTATATTCATTTCTTTGTTCTTGATTTCATTTTTTTTTTTTGACAAAAATTTATATTTTACACGTTCTGTTATTTTTTTGGTGGTTTTATTTTTTTTAGGTGAGTATATGTAGGTATAAGTATTTCTAGAATTTATGTTTGACCTCTTGATTGAAAAATTCAAAAAGTGGTAGAACAGAAAAAAATACCAAAAAATTCTAGAAATACTCACCTAAAAATAAAACCACCCAATAAATAACAGAAAACGTGTAAAATATAAATTTTTGAAAAAAAAAAAAAAAAAAGGAAACAAGAACAAGAAAATGAACACGAAAAACAAGAATGAGTACCTAAAAGAAATGGAAAAAGAATATCTTTTTTTAAAAAACAGAAAAAGTGAAAAAAAAAAGAAAAAACATATGAACCATGAAAAAAGCAACAAAAATAAATAAATAAAAAAATATTGTGAATGTATAAAAATAATAAGTAAAGAGAGAAAAAAACAAAAAAAAAATAATGAAATAAAAAATGGATTTTTAAATTAGAAAATCCAAAACAAGATAAAAATAGGGAAAGGGAAGCAAAAAGAAAGAAAAAAATACTGGGAAAATTTTGCAAAAAAATAAAACGATTTTTTAAACGTGTAGAAAAACTGAAAAAAAAACTGAAAAAATCAAAACACAAAAATTAAATTAAATTAACAAAAATAAGTGAAAAAGGGAGAAACTGAACAAAAAACGAAATCTAGAAAATCAAAAAAACTAAAAAAACAAAATAGAAAAAAAAACAAAAAAATGGTAAAAAATAAGGAATTTTTTTTAAAGGTAATTTTATGCTCAACAGCAATAATTATTGCAACACTCAAAAAAATAAAAAAAAAATGTTGTAAAAAATTAGTAAATTTTATTTTAAAATATAATAACAAAACCCCATTCAACAAATTGGGAAAATTTATTACAAAAATTAATAAAATTTATCATGCAATAATAAATGTTGCCAATTATCGCAATAAATTTTGTTAATTTTTGGATTAAATTTTGTCAATTCTGTTGAATGGAGTTTCGCTATTATATTTTTTAATAAAATTTATTTTTCTTTTTTTTCAGTGAAGATATTTCCTACAAATAGGCAAAATAATTTCTTTTATATCTTGTTTTTCAATCAGAAAAAAAGTTTCTACTATTGCACATCTACAATGTTGCAGGTAACTGTTTTTCTCCTTCGAGCATAATAAAAATCCATCGATCAATACGCTATAAAAACCGCAAAATAATTCAACCATAGAATTTCAATCGATACATTTTTGATTAAAAAAATCACAGGAATTGGTTTACAAGATGAATCGAATATTTTCCATATTTTTTTCAACCACAAAAACTCGACCATAGAACTAACCTAATTTATTCAGTAAGCGCATATGGCAACGTTGCAATACCAACATTTGACGATAAATATTTACACATACAATATCTCCGGTAAAGAAGCGACAAAAAACATTCCTTTTCAACATTTCTCATACTAGTCAGAATCCCATGCAGATAGAATCACAATCACACACACCGACGACTGTCTGTATATTATTATACGAGGATACCACCGACGTTTGAAATATATTATGAGTCAGGTTCCAAGAACGGTGATGCAAGATTTTCCCAAACCATTACCTTAGCATTCCGACTAATCATGGTGGTATCGTCACAATAGGTAGTTAGGTACAGATTCGAACCTACGTACAGTCCAGGGGGAAAGAAACGCCATCAAAGGTACACACACGTGCAACCGGTTCGTTTTACATGTCAATACAACCTGTTACGGTGACATCAAGCAGGTATTCTTTATTATTAGGAAGATGCTCTGGCAGTTGGCAGTTTACAAATGTAAGATCTGTAAAATCGTATTACGCACTTCCGCCGACACGTGTACGTATTCGACAGATTTACGCGACGAAATTAACGAAAACAATCACCAATTCACCATTCTGTATACAACACGCGAAAGGTTGAAGTTGAACGATACCTCGGGTGACATATTTTCTTACATTTGACGTTAAAAAATCCTCGAAAACCGGCCGATGAACCAATTTCTCGGCCGAGCCGCTCGGTTTCGCGTATCATAAACGCACCAACGTCGATGCTCGAATTACGCACACCATCCGTGCGGAGGAATGTACCTACAGACGTCCTCGTTGCGGTATTTTTGTCGTTTCGTACTCGTACGTTAAATGCCCACGAGCCAGCGAGATACAAACGTCGCAACTTTCATTTTCACCAAGCGCTATTTTTCTATAAGCTAATCAAATTGCAAGAAAATTTACATTCGTGTGGCATGGCATCCTACGACAACGAGTTTCATAGTTTTGCTTCCCTAACAAGGTCATGGCGCAATGCGTTGGTTAACCGCGATCATCGTTGTATTTAAAGTATAGGTAATTCCAGAGTCGCCTCGACAGGTGCGTAAATCCTTGTCAGACTGTAATCGTTTTCAAGAGCTGAATTATCGATAGAATCAACGAGCTGCGAATAAGTTATTATTTTTGTAAAATACTTAATTAGCGACGTTTCCTCACTACACTATACGCTGGCATTATTGATAGTTTTCATCGCCATTTCCAGCGATATGAGTTTTTTTCTCTCGAAAAATATCGTCGTATTTTATCGTCATGCTGCTACCCCGTTATCTTCGCAATCACCGTTACGCAATCGTCGGCGAATACGATAAAACAAACAAAGAAGCCGGTATGGAAATGGAATCGACTCGACGCGTATATGATTTGATCTTGGAAACACACCGTGCGGTATACCCATTGGTTCGGTCGCCATCGAATGGCATAGGCACAGGCATCGTCAACGTCATCGAAAATTCACTCGACAAGCCGTCATCGTCACACTGCATAGGACAGGCGATTTGAAAATTTAGGCCAGTCGAGCTGACACGGCGGCGGCTACATTTTCATAGATAAATTTCATTAATTTACCGCGGCGCGCATGCAACAAAGCGTAAAACATTCCGAAATTTCCATTCATTTACTTCCTAATCAGAACAGCAGCCTTACACACGGTTTGATTATTTTCGCCGCATTACAATGAACGCGATTCAACGTTAGATGGTGGATTTTTTTGACTATATAACTCGACATTGTGTATCTACTAACCCAAACCCATACACCAAGTTCCAGTTCACCTTGTTTTAATCGTCGAGTAATGTTCGTAACCTCTTTGAAAAATAATCCAATTTTATGGCATAAAAACACCAGTTAAAAAAGGAAACCTTTTTAGAAGATTAAGAGTTAAAACCTCATCTAGGGATTCCGTCAGTTCGTACATTTTTTCATACAATGACACAGTAACCGCGTACCTACACGAACGAACAGCTGATTCTAACCTTATATAATCTCATGACTCACTGACTCGTACCTTACTCCAAAATATGGCTAAAAATAAAACAACAATTTCGTTCTCGCCAGCGCAGCTCGGTATTGTTTACCATAGGTCATTACTATACCACTACACGTTATCTGTATGTATTAGCGAGTCGCTGGTCGTACATTCATGAAAATTATGTACACACGAAAGCATTGTTTCTACCGTACCTCTCGAGTACGTTCACCTATCGTGCGAAAAATTCCCATGTGATCCTAGTACCTCAACCTATGCATTGCATACGTATTGCAAGTTCGCTTCAGTGACTCGCGGACGTCTCGCCTGCGCCTTTTACTTTCAATTGTCGAATGCAGTCCATGTTCGCTGAATGTTTACTTATTAAATAGCCATTTAATGCGTTATAGATTGCTCGACAACTACCCTACTGCGCGAGATAATTGTTAGCAGAACGTTAATGACCTGGTTAATATATCGAAAGTTATGATAGACTAGAAATTTTTCGCTAATCTGTCGCATATCTATTGAACTTTCACTGTGCGTGTGCGTGCGTTGCCCTTTACTTGCGATCATGTACGACAACCAAGGTCGTATATATTTTCTTATAACGTTTCGAATTTTTAGATCGTCTCTGCGAGTGGTCGCATCTTCGGAATTATCGTTACGTTAAGTACTTTCACTGTGAAGTAGGTACATCGTTCGCGTGTATTATTCAAATTTTCATGTACGAGCGTACTATATGCGCGAATACAGATCTCGTGCGAGCATATATAGCGCCTACGTTGTGTGCCACCGCTACACGCATGTATATGTACAATTGTACAACCATATAGACCTAAAGGAGAAACCGTAAATTATGTGTACCGCGGAGTCAAACAGGGTTAAGAAGTGAAGAATAAAATTTCGCCAACTTCATTCTCTTAATTTGCCACTTACGTGGTTAGCATTAATGGTTTATTATTGTAGTTGCGATATTAGAAGGAAAAGAAAGAAAGAGGTGAATATCCTCGAGTAGAGGAGCACGCCAAGTCTTCTCATGTTCCCATATATTCGATTGCTTCTGGTCAAACAACTTTTGTGAAATGATTTGTCGAGATTTTGGAGACAAAATGAGAAAAAAATTTATAATTTTTCTTTAAAATCCATAGCGTTTTAGCGAAGAAGCTGTAAAAAATTTCAAATTTTGTATTCGAGAAAAAAAACTGAAAAAAGTTTGAAGGAATGAAAAATTAAAATAAAAGAAATGATTTTTTTTGAATTATTTTTAAAAAACATTTTTCAACTTTTTAAAAAGCCACACTTTCATTTCCACAAAATTTTTTAAAGTTGGAAATTCAAATTCTTTCAAAAAAAAATTAATTCAATTTAAAAAAAAAAAATAGAAAAAAAGTTTTAAATTGAAAAAATCATTTTTTAAATTTTTAAAAGCAATTTCTTAGGGCTTGAAAAAATTGTTTTTCGAAAATTTTTCAAAAACTTAGTTTTTGATACTTCGAGGCATTAATTTTATTTTCAATTACATCTACAATATGACCCATAAGTCTTGCCCACTTCTCATATCTCGGGATAGGAATGAGATAAAAGGATGGTTAAAACGGCATTGTCTTTCTAGTGATGAGTACATCGAAAATCGGCGATCAAATTTTCGATTCTTCATACAGGGTGTCCTCAGCATAAGAAACCGGTCGGGGGTGAAAAATGGGGGTTCGGGTTTTTGTATGAAATCAACTCTATACACTGAGGAGAATCAAATGTGATATGTTTTTTTGAAACCGGTTTGTTAGTTTACAACCAGTTGTCGATAATCCCCCCAAAAAGGGAGCTACAAAAAAATTCTTGGAACAAAAGTTGTAGAGTTCAAGAAACTGAACATTTCTTGTCTCCTGTAATTTCTGAATCAGACCCATAGTTCTCGAGATATTAACCGGTTTGGAAACGCAAGTTTTGATTAAAATTCCAGAAATTAGGAGTTTAAACCATCAAAAACTGGGCAATTTTTGTTAAATACCCAATAACAATTGTTCAGCAAAGAAATTTTTGCTTTTAAACCAATTTAGATTTTTTTTTTGAAAAAAAATTTTACAAGTTCAATCGTTTTTCTAAGTTTCATGGGAACTTGTAAAAAAAAAATCTCAAAAAAATGAATTGGTTTAAAAGCAAAAAACCGGTTTCTTATGCTGCGGATAGCAGAATAAGAAACCGGTTAGGGGTGAAAAATGGAGGTTCGGATTTTTGTATGAAATCAACTCTACACACTGAGGCGAATCAAATGTGATACTGATATGTTTTTTAGAAACCGGTTTGTCAGTTTGCAACCAGTTGTCGATAATTCCCTCAAAGAATGGGGTACAAAAAATTTTTAGTACAAAAGTTGTAGAGCTCAAAAAGCTGAACATTTTTTGTCTCTTGTAATTTTTGAATCAAACCCATAGTTCTCGAGATATTGACCGGTTTAGAAACGCGAATTTTGGCCAAAATTTCAGAAATCAGGGATTTAAATCGCTAAAAACTGAATAATTTCAGCTAAAAACATGATAAAAACTGTTGAACGAATAATGTTTGGTTTTAAATTAATTTTGATTTTTTTTCGAAAAAAATTTTTACAAGTTCCATTTTTTTTCCAAGTTCAACGGGAACTTGTAAAAAAAAATTTAAAAAAAATGGTTCAAAAGCTAGCATTTTTATGCTGAACAGTTTTTATTATAAGTTTTTAGTCAAAATTATTTAGTTTTTAGCGATTTAAATCCCTGATTTCTGAAATTTCGGTCAAAATTCGCGTTACTAAGCCGGTTAATATTTCGAGAACTATGGGTTTGATTCAAAAATTACAAGAGACAAAAAATGTTCAGGTTTTTGAGCTCTACAACTTCTGTGTCAAAAAATTTTTTGTACCCCATTTTTTGGGGGAATTATCGACAACTGGTTGCAAACTGACCAACCGGTTTCAAAAAAACATATCACATTTCATTCTCCTCAGTGTGTAGAGTTGATTTCATACAAAAACCTGAACCCCCATTTTCCGCCCCCAACCGGTTTCTTATGTGTGGACACCCTGCATGCAGAATCGAAAATTTGATCACCGATCCTTGATGTACTCATCGCTAGAATGACAATGCCGTTTCAACCATCTTTCTATTTATTTCTTGTCTCAAGATATGAGAAGTGGACAAGACTTATGGGGCATACTGTATGTACTTGGAAAAATTTCAATTTTTAAATTCTCAATTAGGTAATTGAAATTTAAAAAGCTTTGAATTTTTTTGCAGTTTTAATTTTTATAAAATAATATTTGAAAAAAATTAAAATTAAAAAACTGAGAAAAAATTGATTCACACTGAATTTTATATTTTGAAAAAATCTATAAAATTGAAAAAAAAAATTTAAAAATCACAAAAATCTTGTTTTCATATTTGCTACAACAAGTGATTCAATAATTCATAGAAAAGATATCTCATGACAGTCATGATCGGCCAAACACAAAGCCCTAGTGGCAGTGACGGTGCATCCGTATTCCGAACTGCTCGATTGTATTCCCAGAAATATGGCCACATAAATGATAAAAATTGTCACGCTTTGAAAAAATAACGTTGTTTCGACGTAATACGTCTTATTATTACAAAAAGATTGTCCAAATTGTCAAATAAACGTAGCCTATGACAAATGTAACAAAAAGTAAACACTGCATAAAATTTCACGTTCGCTTCATCGCTGTTTCATGACATAAAATATAGACGGAATAATTGACACATGATGTAAACCCTCATAATACCTGTGCACAGCCTCATTTCCATATAGCAATTCTATTGTTTCAGATTTTTACCTTCCACCACCACTATACACTGTCCAGCTACACATCATGAGTAAGGTATGCGTTGAATAAAATATACGAATACGAGTAGTACAAGACGAATACCATAAATGCAGTTATATAGAAAAGAACAAATTGTACTACGTATCTAATGTACCTATGTGTACGTATGGTTATTTTTTTAAACATCAAAGTTGGCACTTTCTCTTTTTCATTGATTAAAAATAATCAAACATTTAAATTATTTTAGCATGTACTTACCAAGATAGAAAACCAAGCGACCAATATCAGTCGTCATTTAGTTATCGTATAGGTACTAAAATGCTCGTAATCTGAGTCCAGCAGTTCATCTGAAATAGCCATTCCACGTACGTCATTCCTAAAACAGAAAGAAAAAAAATCATTAAATAAAAATATAAAATTTTATTTAAAAACGTAAAATCAATGAACTTTGCTGAAATTCGTGAATTTCTCAAATTCTCGAGCTAGTTTTGAAACCAGCTCTAGTCTTTCTCTTCTTGCATCTTTCGCACCTATCATTTCAGATCAGTCAATATACCTACAGGTAAAGTACTAATACGAATGGTTCCGTTACGCCACTCGTATGTTAATACATCGAGTATAATATCCGCATTCAAGGTTTAAGAAAGTACAATGGCAGCGATATTTTTCATAATAATATGAAATTCCATAAAATATAGATATCCGTTTGACACGTTAGGTCATGTTGGCGTAATACCAAACAATTAGAGTTGATGAAAAAAATAGTGTTAAAATGGTCGCATATCGAGAGGTATTTCCACATAATAATGTGAAGTGTACTGTACGCATGTACATGTATATTTTGCGAAATCCACTCGAGAAAAATTCTATTTGTTTATATGGTACGTTGTAATACGTGTTGATGTTGTGTCGTGCTTTTCAATTACATAATTTCTCCAAGTACCACTTGCACTTTGACCCTCAAAAGCGATGAGATGCTTTTTCGTGTTCCTTCTTCAATTTTTTCCCCGAGTGTTTTAACAAATTAGAATCTTATAAAAAATTTGAAAAAAAAAATTCCACACTTTTTGCTTCTCAATTCCAGCAGACAGCCCGGCGCAAAAAATCAATTAAGAACAGCTCGCAGACTAGAATAATTACCTTTTTAGAAATTGAACTTACCAAAGTATAGGAAAGATCACGACCTTAGTCTCGTTCAATACACTCTTTACAAACAAAACCCATCAACAAGAAACAATTCAACGGCATCATTACCTCGGTCGCAAGTACATTAGAAGTTTTTCAACCAATTGTAATCGTCACTGTGGCTATATTATGGCTCTTCACATCGAGCCTCCGTGTACGTTAATTAGTACACGGCGGAATACCGTCGTGAATATTAATTGAAAACTTTTCATCTATATATACTTACTTATTAACGAAAAAAACAAAAAGAAGAGTATACAAATACGTAATGAAGAAGAAAAAAAAATCAATACAGTCGATTGGAAAGTAAGTATTAAGATTCGTACATCGCCAGCAATGCGAGCACATACTCTTCCGCGTTCTTGGTGATCTAATTAAATGAAGCGAAAAAAAAAAGAACCATATCGAATAAATATGTTGCTGGTAACAAAAGGCAGGCGTCGAGATCGTATATTACATATTGCATATTTCTCGATTACAGCGTGAAGAAATGAACGTGCTAAACAAAAACCTCGTTGTTTCCTTATTTCGCTTTGTTTTTTCTTTCTTTCTACTATGTATGAATTAAATTCACTCTCCTCGTACGTGGCTGCATCGTTCTAGTGACATATATACCTACGTATGTATTTCTAAACGAGAAAACCTGCCGATAGTTTTCACCTGCGAAATACCCACTCAATGAACGAAACATAAATGTACTAATGACTTTATATGTACCTAAGTATGTATCTGTTTATATCGGAATCGTTGTAAAAAAAAGTCATTTATCATGCATAGATTCATTACAACCGTATAGCCTTGAAAAGTTGATAATATTAGCGACGAGATTATTGTTGTTGGAAATTTTTTCTTACCGAGTACCTACGGTGGAAAAAAAAAACTCGTGTAGGGACTATTACAGGAACAACAATATGATAATGGAGTACGCCCAATTTTTCAAAACAGCTGCTAATTATTTTATGTCGCATGTATATAAATTTATACGCAATGATTTCACACCATGTGGAGTTTATGACGCGTAGTATTTGGGCTTTTAAATCGTCGTGACAGTGTAGAGATAAGAAATTTACGATACGAAAAATTGGGGCGGTTCTTGAGCATAATAAGCAATCATGTACGAAGTCCCTAAGGAGTAAGGAATTTCCATGAGGTGTGAGACTTTTTTTTCATGAAATATTTAAATGATTTTTACGGAAATAAAATCAGAAATATTTTCAAGAAAATTTTCGATTTTTCAAAAAACAACCTTATAACAATTTTTTTCAAATTTTTTAAAAGTAAAATTTCGTACAAAATTATTTTATTAAAAAAATAAAGAAGTAAATCTTCCAAAAATAGTGATTTTTCTCCCAACATTTTCCTTCAATTTTGGTCGATTTTTTTTCAAAATTTACGGAGTACTCAGGCATTGATTTTCTTCCAACATTTCCCTTCAATTTTAGTCGATTTTTTTTTTTCAAATGTACGGTGTACTTAGACATTTCTATGTTCGTTATTCAAATTTTTTTCCAATTCGTACATTTTTCACGATTTTTTTTTTTTTAATAATTAAAAGCTGTACTTATTTAAAATTATGACTACACTGACCTAAACCTTTAAAACCATCACATCGTTTTGCTTAAAATTGGCAATTCTCATCTTATAAAGGAAAAAATCCAAAATACGAAAAATAAAAATAAAATTCTAGCAAAAATTGAAACTCTCAACTGACAAGGAAGCTACCCGAGGTCTCACACGCCAAATGAAAAATTTTTATAACAGGATTGCAGAGCATCACGAGAAACCCCCACAGAAAAAATTTGGCATCCTGAAGTAAAC
>FIZT01055949.1:0-15080 GCA_900065295.1 Paracoccus marginatus
TTTTTAAATATTTTTTTCTGTATATTTTTTTCAATAAATTTTTTTTTTCAAATTTTTCAGTTTTTTTTTCAGCTTTGCTTATTCATATTTTTTTGCTTATATTAATAAATACTTTTGAAGTAGGTAGTCCACTAATTTGGCATTTTAGTGCCACTAGTTCTAAATTTATCATAATTTCAAAATTTGCCGATTTTCCAAAATTTTCTAATTTTAGAGTTTGACAATTTATCAGAATTTGTCTATTTCTCAAAATTTGCCTATTAGTCTAAAAGCGTCAATTTTTGGAAATTTGACAAAATTTTGGAGTTTGACGATTTTTGAAAATTTGACAACTCATCAGAATTCGACAATCTATCAAACAATCTTGGTGTTAAAAATTTTTCAACTCTTTAAAACTGACCAATTCTTCAATATTTGTCGATTTTCTCAAATTCTTCACTAGGTATCTACCTACTTGAAATTTCACTGATTTCCTTCCCTTTTTTAATGATTCAAAATTTTTCAATTTTTAAAAAATTTTCATTAGGTATTTCAAAATTTGTTAACTGTTATCAAAAATTTAAAAAACGCCAATTTTAATATTTTGAGCTGAAAAAATTTTCCTAATGTTGAAAAAAATTAAAATTCTAATGGAACTCCAATACAATAATTTTGTGGATTTTTTTCAATTTTATTTAAAATCTAATTTACGATAGCGGACCAAAAAAAAAAAAAAAAAAAAAAAAAAAAAAAAAAAACACATAAAAGGTAGGTAATCCTCTAAAAGGAGGAAAATGAATACAAATTACAATAATGGCGACTTCAGCATTTCAATACACAAAACAGTGGGTCTGTAGGTACTTACAAGGATATCAGCTGTTTTTTTTTTTCATTTTTTATTCAAAAACAACTTGACGTTGATTCTTTTAATTTTACCGGATCGCTAATCTTAAAAAAAGTTTATTACACTGGAATTGAATGCGTTATGCAACCGCCATAAAATATTATTTTCATCGCAAATTTTACACGTACTGCGGTACAGAAAATAAAGTACCAATTCCTTATTAATATCAAATGCCAAGCGGCCGAGATGTAATTTAAGAAACTGATTTATGTAGGTAAATCGACTTCGAACCATCGCATCGTGGGAGATTTTACATTAGAATGAACAAGAGTATCCATCATTATCAGGGTCACCTTCAACACTTTATCTCCAGTAAAAAAAAGCAACGGCTGGAATTTATAAATAAATCGACCATCATCACCCTTAGATCGAGGAAAAAAACGATTGCCCACAGAGGCAGACGAATCAAGTTATCCTTCAACTCAAATGGATATAATACTTAATTCCTCAATGCACTGGTAACTTGGAAAAATAATCCCTTCTATTTGAAGAGAATATTCACTCATTTCTCATATTTCTTGAAAATTGTACTAATAAGTGATAATATTCTAGTACTGAAACAGTTTCACAAAAATTTGGCAATATATGTATAGGTAAGTACACTTGTGGGAAATCCAACCATAATACTCGTATACCATGTAAATTCACCAGTTCTCTCACGATGCTCATATTGATGAAGCAGGTAATCTTTTTTATAAATTTTATAAGAGTTTTGATCTAGTCTAGAATATATTTTAGTGTAACGTATAACCTTCATCTCACAGAGAGTTTTTTTTTTTTTATTCAAATCTTCACTCAACGAGACGCCACATAAATAATGAAATTCTCGCTTTTGCAACGAATGAATCAACACTAATTGCCTAAAAAACGATAAAACATAATACGTGCATGTATAACATATTCTATACAGTCGAATATGCAGGCGCTCCTCAGTATTATTATCGATTTGGTTTAGGTACTAATTTTCAAATCCTGATCGGTGATCAATTTGTCAACGAAGTTATTACATTAATTTTCACAACGATTTTACGTTGTAATAAGGCTTTTTTCGTGATTTCATTTTAATTCCACTTCTTATCATATCGCGATAAAATTGAATTAATTAGGCTTAAGCATACAATAAAATTAAACGATAAAGATAATTATTACCATTCAATTCATTCTACACACTTTAACCTTCAACCTTTAGAATGATAACGCATTATAATTTTTTTGCAATTATTAGAGAGAAAAAAATATTCACATTTACAATTTAAATAAGATCAAATAATTGAAAATGAAAAAAAAAAAATTCAAAAAAACTTCCGCCCGAACAGGGACTCGAACCCTGGACCCTTAGGTTAAAAGCCTAATGCTCTACCGACTGAGCTATCCGGGCTCATACACAAATACCGCAATTTCGTACTATACAACCGCAAACACGTCGTCCAAGAACAATCGAAGATGTGAAATTTGATGTTTTCTCATCTGATTACAATTTAAAATGAGGGATCAAGTAGAATTAGATTGAAGAAGTCATTACTCAAGGAGTATGTGGTAGTTGGCAGAGATATCTAATCGAAATACGATTAATATTAGTAGTTTTAATTCAAAGAGTTTAAACTCACCGTAGAACAACAGGAATGTCAGGACCGCGAACATTCACATAATATTACATTGCATTATTCTACATGAGAGACGTTTTTCGACGCAGAAGACATAAAAACATCACGATCTACTTTTGGAATGCATTTTCAATTTGCATTTTGATCATTTGATCACTAATCATCCCAATCACTCGCCGAACTGCCAAAGTACCGCATAGCATATTAGCTAATAGCTAATTTTAGGCGATCGTGATCGTGTTGATATTGTGCGGTGCAAAACCGTAATCTGTGATTTCCCTGCGAGAAGCGAGAATTCGCCTCCGCTAAAATTTTGGCGAGAATTCGAGGTGAACTTGAACTGAAAGAGACGCAAACATTGATAAAAGCAAAAACAATAATGCAGAACGCTGCTGGAGAAAAGAGAAAGTTCTTTTTCACTGCTTCGCAGACGCCGTTAATGAACGCACGGTAAACATTTTTCTACGCTGAAAACATTGGACAGAACAGATGAACCACAAATAACGAAAGTTTTTATATTTGGTAAGTGCTTTATGCTTGATAACTATGATAATGCAAGTTGGTCGATTCTGTCGAGTGAAAAATGTACAGAATTGTTCGGTATTCCGTTACAGGATGATCGTCTGAGTTGAATCACAATGGAATTACCATTTCGCGAAGTGTATAAATGTTCTTGGTTAAAGTTACCTAGTAATAATGAGAAGAAATTAGCATCCATTCCCAAAGTAAGTGTTACTCGGAATCTCAGCTAAATGCACGCTTCACTTTGGTTACTAATTGAGTGATTTTACAGCAATGGGTCATATTTTGCGTTCATAACGATAGTATTCCTTTTCTGGAAGTGTACACTGATGAAAAAATGGCTCTAACTCATAAGCCCAATGTCAGTTACCAACTTACCAATCTGTTACACATAACACCTTCTATATGTCCTCACGACGACGACGAATACGAATTTGTAATCACGTTTCCATCAGAAATGGTTCGTTTGACAGCATCGTCCCAGTAAGTTAATCACATTCTCGATCACTTCTGTGTGTATTTATGTTTTATATACGTGTTGTTTTCTCCATTTGACCTAGACATCAAATGATGAGCTGGGTAAAACGTTTGAATGCCAAATTACGCGAAATGAAATTACTAGCTCCAAGTGAAAACTTATATACGAGTCATTTACCCGATAATAAGTCTCATTTATTACCTACTCGAGACCCCAACTCACCTCTACCTTTACCACCTGCTGTGCCGTACATTCCACCTGGTGTTGAACCAGTATCAGCCTCATCAGCCGAAAACTCAGGTATGCTAAACAATCGTAATTCTCTCTAAATCAGAATCTGTATCGCTCAAAATTTTCAGATGGTGCAAATAATCGTGCGTCAGAAATCGAAAATTCCATTTTGGATGAAAATTCTCGTAACTCTCGAGTCAATTCGCAAAACTCGTCGACAAACGTACAAGCTTCGACGAGTTCACACGAAACACCTGTTTCTCCTATCGAAGTTGCTTCCACATCACATAATAGGTTAGTGCAATAACTTCACTTCACATATAAATTTTGGCGAGATCGTATTTATATTTATTATTCCACAGGCATTCCGAAAGCAACGATGTGAATGACAGTAATCGAACCACGTCGAATAATGTCACTGTGATAGAAGTTAGCTCGACTCCGAATGGAAACGTATTCTCGTTTAATGGAGTTAGCGACGAGTTGCACGATATTGAAAGGAGTTCTAGCGAGGTGACTAATGTATCTGTTATGCCCATAAATACGGAAAATTTTCCCATTCGAAGGCCCGCCAATATAGAATGCCCAGAGGAAAGAATTGCGCAAAATATTGGTACGTAGTGTATTTTTTTCTCCGGTTAGTCGTTTTGAATAATCTTTTATCAATCAATTATGTTATTTCGATTTGTTTAGATAATAGAAATACTAACGAAGAGCCCTCCTCTCCGGCTGTTGATCGAGCTCTTGAAAACGGAACGGAAAATACTCAAAATATCAATTCGAATTTGTACGAACATGTTTTCTTACCGACTTCTTCTCAAATAGGACTAAATAGTAATCAATCTACGTCTAATTCGGGTGTCAGTACTCCTTTATCTCCTATTGCCGCAGAGAACAAATTACATTCGCCTTTAACTTCAGTGAATTTACAACATTCTTCTACGCCTTCTCAAGTATGCAATTTTTATTGATCACTTTTTTTTTTAGAAAAACGCGCATAATTTTCCGAAATTTATTTCAGCTACCAAAAATGGGCCGAGGACGAGGAAACGTTCGAGGAAGAAGGAGGAGTAATTCAAGCAGCGAGGGAAGCTCTGCCCACCAAGCTCTAGCTGCTGATAGAATTAGAACTGCTGGTCCTATGCAGAATCAAAATCAGCGATTAGCTCCAGCTCCCCATCCTTTTGTTCGTCAAGTACGTTAATGTTAAATCAGTTTTTAATGATGGCTCGTCTTGGAAAAATTTCTCACGTCACTTTTTACTCAGGTCAACAGCGAAGATTCTGGTAATACACGTATAACTTTGAGAGAACAGCAAGTAATGCAGTTACGAAGAGAAATGTCACATCCTGGTGGAGTTCGTTTGCAACTTAGAAGGAAAGACTGTTTAAATTCTATCGCTTTAATCGATGCTTTTCAAGCTGTGTGGTAAGGATGATTATTTCCGTTGGCGTGTACCGATAGTGTCATCATATTTTCATCGTCCATGTTTTGTCCAGGGTTGCCGGATGGAAACAGAAAGAGCATCCGATGCTTTACACAGCCCTTCATATTGGAGATCAGTTAATCAGTTTAGGTGGTAAAATGGTGAACAACGCTGCAGACGCGCAAAAATTAATCCGAGCATGGCCTAGTCTTTATGTAAATCTTTTCCGCATTAATTTATCTCCTAAAAAATTATATTCTAACGAATGCTCATTTGTTTAGATCGAATTTGTGATACGTCGAATACCGTGCGGCCGAGTTTACGCTTTGCGAAAAGAACAAGAAGGTCAAAACCTTGGTGTCGTCCAGGAAAACAACACGGCCGAAATTAAAGAAATTGTACCAAAAAGTATTATAGCTGCTCAAGGATTAACATCGAGAGTTCGCACGATGAACGGCTTGTCGTGGACTACTTGGTACATTACCGAGATAAATGGCCGGCCATTAAATTTGTTTTTCAAAGATAACGAGGTCCGAGACCGTTTAAATTCAGTCGGGTCAGACATATCGTTACTCATGCAGCCTTCAGATCTAATCAAACAGATCAAAAAACAATTGAAGTTAGTCAAAAATTATAAGGAGTATATTGTTCAGTGATGAGGGGATAATTTTACTTCACAATTTGTCCAAGTGCGTGGTTATTGATTCAACCACCAGATCTGACTTGAGCAGATTAAAAAATGATTAAACTTAGTCATAAAAATTACAAGGAGCGTATTTTTTTAAATGTGTTTAGGCGAATATTGATTGTAATGCCTTAAACTTTACCAAAGATAATCTCGGTTTCATTGGAAAACGCGTTGAAAATGATAAAATTTGTACTAAGATAGTACATACTTATTCCATTATCCAATCAGTGATTGATTGATTGAACAAAATAACTGTTCCTTTGTTTTATTAATTGTTCTGAAAGAATGTTTTATAATTACCAAGGTGGAATCATGTGCAATATTATAGCTTCTAATAGGGAATATTTAAATATTAGCTTTTTGTTTATGTACAGAGATATTGTTTCTCTTCTATGTATGAGCGTTTATGTGACAGAGGTTTTATTCCTCTTGTTTTTTTTCTCATGAAAGTTATTTTTGTGTGGTTAATTTTTACGTACATTCGTATTATGCTTTCATTTTATCAAAAGCGTTTTAGAAATAGTCACTGCTGCGGTGTATCTTCGACCACTGGTTCGCTTCATTTTATTTTATTTTTTTATATTCAACAAGGCAGTTCTTTTTTTTTGAAAATTTTTAATTAATATAAAAGCGAATGTGATACGTGAGATTTTTTGTTCAATGCTCAGTTTGGATAATTCTCAAAGCTGTCGTATCTATCATATTTATGATGTAAAAATAGATATTACTCTACAATTAATTTCTTGCTCCGATCAAAATTAATTCACTCCCATAAGTTTATAATTTTTTTTTTTTTTTTTGTAAGTACATGACATGCCACATTTTTAATATTTTTTAGTTTTTTACGCACAGCTTTACTGTTTAGATTTCACTGACGGTAAATCACGCTTTGTTCAGATTTTTAATCAATTTCCATTTTATAAATTAACGTTTGTTGGCAGTCATAGTTGTTTATTGAGGAGGAAAAAATGATCTCCAAGAAAGTGATCTTTTTTAAAGCAACCCATTTTCATTCCATTTATGAAATAACATGATCGTCACAGTTTGTTTCAAAATGATATTTTCTGTACAGGAAGATTTATGTTCAGTTTTGAATGAGAACAAATTTTTAATAAACTTTGAAAGTATTTTTTTTTTAATGGTTTTAATTCGTACAGTATTGGAATAATTAAATAACCGTACAAGTCTTCTGTGTGGTTACAGTAATATTTTCTACCCTTATTGACTGTTTAAATAGCAACAAGACTGTTATGATTGAGAACTGATGTTATTTATATAATCCAGATTTTAATTAAAAAATTGATTATTCGTGTAACTCAAATTATTTTCATTGAAATCACTCTTATTTCTTGTTGATGAAATAATGAGTAACATAACAACGATACGAAGGTTCTTCTTTAAGTTACAGAGAATTTTGTTAATATCTCAAGAATAAAAAAAAAACTCTTGTGTCAGATAATCAGAATGCAGTAATCAACACGATGCGACCAAAATTTAAGTAATGGACAAGGCAGCAGAAAATAGATACAAACTTTTCAGTTTCTTTTTCCACCACCTTCACTTCTAGTTCTCCAGGAAAATGGGTCAGTGTTTTTCCCGAATTTTCAATGTCACAAGCAGTGGTGTCACATTGCAAAAAATTCAGGGTTACAAATTTTTTTAATTTTTTGCATTTTTTTATTTTATGCTTCTTCACGTCTAATTTGATTAATCATAGCAAATTATTCAATTTAATTTACAAAAAGTGAAATAATTTGTTCAAATCGAATCTAAATCAAATAAATTTTCAAGAAAATGAAGATATCGTTGATTTACGCAAAAATCTAAAAAATGATTCAAATTGCCAGCGCCATCTTGAAATTAATTTACGAGCTCCCATCGGTACCATCGGTGGATGTTCGCTTTATCATTTTACAATTTACATTCTGTGATATTGTAATGGGGGAAAAAGAAAGGATTAAGAAGTGAAATGAAAATTGTCGTTTAATGCTAAATATTCATTAAATACTCAGCTTAGTTACTTCAAAGTTATACGTTCGAATCCTAATTATCGATTGCTAAAGGTATGTAAATGTTACTTCGCCTACAATTTAGTAGTATTTTTACAATTGCGTTGTTTATCACTGCACCACATTTTATATTTTTATTTAGGTCGAATGTTGTGTATTCGTGTTTTGTGTTGATGAACCTTTTTGTCATCCTAGCCTTTTCGCTGAGATTTCAAGCAACTGCGCTACGTTTTCATTGAAAAACCAATATAATGATGTAATATTTGTAATTTTCATTTTAGCTTCACGAGTACCATAATGAAGATACCGAATAATGAAACACCTGACAACTATACGAATAGCGACGACTATACACCGGAGGAATACGAGCATCTAGAAATGGCCCCAGCTCCGATTAGAGATGGTGACTTCTCCGAATACATGTGGATGGAAAACGAGGAAGAATTCAATTCGCAGGTTAGTGTAATGCTGCGATGGCAATGATACACGCGTATCGTACTACAACCGCGTTCTACGTTTCGCGATAGGTGTTACGAGAACTGGAAGAGCAAGAGTTGATGGAAGAATGTATGGCTGCTATGATGGGTGATTCACCTTCTAACGAAGACAACCACTCGCAGAGCGGTGATAATAACCACGCCAGTAATTCGCGGACGTCTAACGACAGCTGTAATTCTTCTTACCACGGTCTCTCTGAATCTGTAAATAATTTATCACTATCTTCGAACGGCGTGCGAAACAATTCCAGTGATAGTTCCAACAACAGCTACACGCAGAGTTCATCTAATACGTCTAATTACTCAGCTCAGAGTCGATTGTAAGTATTCGTCTATCGATTACTACTCGTAATCTTACTTTAGCTCGTTTTACAAACCGTTTTATTACAGAAATCGACTTAGACCTTCGGAAAACAGCCGCAGTTCGTTGAATTCTGGCGTCGAAAACGGAAGTAAAGTATGTATCTGTGACCTTTCGACGTTTCGTTTAATGCTTCGAGGGGCGTTTTTAATTTGAATTAATTTTCAGTCCACTTTGAACCCGGATGCTAAAGAGTTTGTTCCTTCTTCGCCGCGTGCTATTACGGAGTCCAATTCCGAAGACGAAAAAGTGCCTTCGTAAAAATTGCCGAATATTTGAAACCAATTCTTTTGAACGGCTGTGATGGTAATGATTGTTGTAATGTTCACCATTACCAGTCTCCTCCATCTCTGATGTATTTAAAAAAGCTGCAATCATAAATTTTAATGTATTATAATTAGTTTACTTTTCCTTTTTGTTAAATTCATTTGATTGAATAAGTTTTGCGTCGCAAAATGTTACATTTACTGTTTTGAAAATTCACGTCTAGAAATGTAAACTGATTTCTTACTTTTAACCGTGTTTAATATTATTAATCGACTGTAAATATGTGAAATACGTTTGTCTCTATAATGGACCTAATTCCAACTCGAAAGCTTTCCTTTTTTATTGCGAATTGTGCGTTTTGCAGTCGTTTAGTGTTTCTCGCTTTATCAAACCAGTTTTATGTGTATAGCAAACGCTTTTTTTTCTTTTAAGTCGTTTTTAATTTTGAAACATAATGTGTTTAGGAAGATTATTATAAGTTTGCCCTCTTCTTGATTTGGAATGGGCGTTTTCATTATTTCCCTTTCGATTTACCCGGTTACCAAGTGTTTTGGTGGAAAAATTTTAAATTTTCATTTTTAAGGATTGTTCTATTTTTCGTGTAAAGCTTTCCACGGATACGGTTGCTGTTTTTTTCATTTGATTGTGAATCGTGTATGCAAATGTTGCCAACGTCACTGCTTTACTGTTTTTTTTAACGTTTTGCATTTCGTAGATGTTTCCTCATTAATATTTACTGATTGATACGAATCGTAGAATTGATTTTTTTTTATGATTCAAACGATCATAAAATTGAATTCTGCATCACAATTTTGGTAATTTCGGTTGTAATTATGTCGCGATGAATTGTATTATCTTAATCGCGCCACCTTTTATGTTACCAATGTCACGAATTCACTTTTAAACGCTTTGCCAAATCAATACACCCGGTTATAGTTGTACTTGAAGTACGAATTATTAAGGTGGATTTCCATAAAGTGTGATATGCGCAACTTTTTAATTATTAATAATGAAAAGTAATTCTTAAGTGTACCATATGGGATGCGTCGCAAGTTGGGAAAGTGTATATTTTGACCCGAAGAGTAGCAAAGGATTTGGGGGATAAAAAAGAAGACGGTTATTTTAAGTAATCTTGATTAAGTAGCAGTAACATAACACAGGTAATTATCACAAACAAAAGTTATTTTACAAAATTGTGTAATAATATTGTGCTCTCCGAGAGGCGACGCGACGTGTTTTTTGTGATAATTTGTGATCTACTCGCATTTTTATTACGTAATAGAAATTTTGAGCTAGAACTACTGTGTAATGATATCAGATTTTTAAACATGGTATTATCTCATAGATTGTAATATCAGTTAGTTTAGTAATAATGGTTATTACTGTAGAAAATGTGCTTATTTGTGTATGTATCTGCTGATATTTTCTTCTGATTAAATATTTGTAAAAAGTGAAATTTTCTTTTCAATTTGCGCTATTAATTTATCTCTGCGACGTACCCAACCCAGCACGTTGTCATCTTTAAAAAAAATTCGTTCAAAATTGGCAATAGTTGTTGGTAGGTATTTTTAATCTTGAAGAATATCTGTACTTCTTTCCATTTTGTTTACAAACTAATGCACGTGTCGAATGTCGTGTTTTTTCACACAATCGTGGAATACAGATTACAACAGGTGAATAGTTTTCTATTGCATGCTTCACTCACGATCGCTCGTAGCAGCAACGTGATGAATCGGCATCCATGAAAACCGAACAGATAACTAAACTTTTCTTTCTTTTTTTATAAGAAAGAAATCAACTTACTCATTGCATCACAAACAAAAATTTTATTCAAACGAATAATCATTTTATAACTAACGGTAAAAATTAGACCGTGATGTACAAATTTGATTTGAGCCGTTACAATACAACATTCATTCCTTACATATAAAAAAAATAAATAAATATCACAGAAAGTTTGTTCAAACGTATTTGTAAGTCGTGCAATAGCTTGTCCAAGTTAATCGGTCAGTAACTTTCGAGTTTCACTCAAAACGTAAAAAATATCCAACTAAATTAATATCACATGAGAAAACTCTCATTTTCGTCAGTAAATTACGTAGCAGCTTCCTTGTTCTTGGCAGTCTTTTTAATTATTGAAAATAAAACTTGAATCGCCGTATCCAGAAGGTAACGTCTTTAAAAGCTAATTTCGTCGCGAAAGTAATCTAACGATATCGTAATAAATAACACAGACACGAATCGATCATCTGAATAAATGATTTCTATAATAATTATTCGAATCGGGATGTTTCAAAAATTCCCAGATCCATCTGAAATATACGTCGTTTTCTTTGCAATCGGCTACAGTGGCTAATGATTCTGGGGTAGCTCCGTACGAATGAATACACAACCCAGTTTCTACGTTACGTATCAACTCGTTCTGAAAAAAATAAAAGTAATTTCAAATGATCGTGATGCCTGATAATTTGCTTCTGAAGCGTTGATTGAAATACGAATTCTTACCGCGTATAACCACACTTGTTTGGAGCTACCGTCGCATTTCGCCAATGTCACGTTACCTTTGGCACCTTCCGCCAGTCCTGGTATCCTGATGTATTTTTGTTGAACTTCGGCGCATAATTCTTCTCTTCTCAACTGCCCGCTCAACGTTAACGAAAAATACTATCGAAAAAAAAAGAATTCGATAATCTGGGTACTTGATTAAAATACGCTAGAAAATGAATTACTTACTTGAGAAGTGAATAACTTGGGATGACAGTTATAAAAGCCCAAATCGTGTGGGTTATCTTCACCGTGATTTAAATTATCGAAACAGAAATTTCTCACTTTCGATCTCACCTAGAGAGGAGAAATTCATCAATGGAAGTCATCTATCTCCTAAACTACATTTAAAAATTCAAAATTACTCGGCCGTAAGCTTGAACATTTTCATCTAGAACGAATTTCTGCGGAAAAACGTTTCTCAAATACCAAGAAAAGTCATGACAGTGAAGTTTATCTCGCAATTCTTTACGCTTAGATAGGTTACCGAGTTTGGCTTTCTGCAAAATATTTTTAAAATTAATTTTCCGAATTGAAAACCACTTGAATGGAAAAAATGAAGGTAATACTTTTAAATCAGGTCGATGGAGATAAAATAAACGTTTGTAATCGTCCATCCATACTTCTACCGTCCGAGCAGTATTGATTCCGTGAGTGTCTTTTCGACCGGGGAATTTGTAAGGGTGGAATGACCGAAATATGTGTCCAACTCGTGAACATGGAATGATTTCTAAGGAGCCGCCGCATTGCCAAATCTTGAAAGAAAAATAATACGATGAAATTTCGCACCAGCATCGATCACTTTGTGAATACAGGTAACGTACTCGAAACGACATTTCTAAATTCTCGCCGCCCCAAACTTCCATCATACTATCATACGAGCCAATTTCCCAAAAGTAATTACGATCGATAGCGAATAAGCCTCCGGCCATTGTTGGAGATCTAGAAATAAAAAAGGCCCATGACTCATATACCATGAACTCAAGCTGATGGCAAAAGGAAATATTGCCCAGGTACCTTGTAGGACTAACGTCATTTCCACGTCTTTTCTGCTCATATTCTGGAATCGGTACCCAAGTGAAGTGCCCTGACCATGTAAAACCACCGATTTGAAATTGACGGTCGAAATTGAACATATAACCCATGGTTCGATCATCGATTACGTCAATAACAGGACAAACGACCGCACTTCTTTGTTCTTTGACGCGCTGCAACATAGGCTGAAGCCTGACAAAAAAAAAAAATCATTCAGAATAAACACAGTTCAAATAATTGTAAATTTGGCAACTTTTCTGAACATACCAATCAATGCCGCATTCGCAATGAGAGTCTAAAAACACCAACACGTCTCCGGTAGCTACTTGAGCGCCAGCTAATCTCGCTTTAATTAATCCATTTCTTTTCGGTAATCTGATGAGTTTTACTTTATCGGGTAAACGAGTCTTTAAATAATAATCTAATTTTCCTTTCAGTTCCTCTATAAAAATTCTTCATTAATTTTCGAAAACAAACGGTTATAGTTAAAATATTAATATCTATCTAGATACCCCGATCGCTGAAATCATCGACTAAAATAATCTCTTTCAAAAGTCTATCCGGTGTTCTGATCAATACACTGTGAATAGTTCTCATCAACGTACTCCAAGCTTCGTTGATGAAAATAATGATTACAGAAGCTGTTGGTAGGCTTTCTTCGTAAGTTTTAGTGATGCATCTAAAACATTTCATTTTCAAAAATTAGTTTTATCACATCATTAAACTGAAGAACTCAAACAAGGATGGATCATCTTACAATGGATGCCGAGCATCGGGAACTTTTCGAAACAAAGATATTTTATCGCTGAGGATTCTGTTAAATGCTTCCTTTTTCATGCACTTTTCAATTTCTTCTTCGGTCGTATAAGGCACTATTTTAACAGGATCGCCGTAATCCCCCAACCCTGGTATGATTCCATCTTCGTCGGCTTTGATCA
This sequence comes from Paracoccus marginatus, assembly GCA_900065295.1. Taxonomy (NCBI): domain Eukaryota; kingdom Metazoa; phylum Arthropoda; class Insecta; order Hemiptera; family Pseudococcidae; genus Paracoccus; species Paracoccus marginatus. The sequence goes on from FIZT01055949.1 coordinate 13,484, forward strand.
ACGTTTCATAGCTGTATATGGCTTGGGTGGTTCTGGCAGGAACAGCAGCCTCTTCGCGTGGTTCGAGATGTGCTACCGGTACTGGTTCCACGTAATGATCGTTTTCTCGCTCCTGTTCAACTTCTTCTCCTTCCACCATATACTGAGATTGTTGCTGTGCTTTTATCGATACTGAAAAGAGGCAAATTAGTCTCTATTCAGGGTACATCAACTTGTACCCAACGGTATTTTCGCTTACCTCGGTCATCTTCATCTTCCGCAATAAAATTCGGTATAGATTGATTGATAGCTCGGAGATTAACAACAATGATTCTCTTACTCGCCGAGTCGGCAACTTGCAACGTCCTGTAGTACAGCTTCTTAATGAGTAAAAAACAAATAATAAGCAACAAAGCGAAGCATATTCTTGACATTAAATGTCTCCTGTTTCTTAACGAAATTGTTTTTAACATTGTGAATGATCAAATTTTCAGCACTTGAAAGTTTATAATTTTAGCCAATTTAGCCCATAACGGCAATGAAACATCATCAAAGTTTTATTTTAAACACGTCAGTTTGAATTTATTACTTGAACTAGAATCCATTCTTGAAATTTTAACGAACATAATGAAATTTTTTCAATTATTCGAGAATTTTTTGTTTGTGTTGAAATTTTTTCAAAAAGAGATGATAGCCAAAAATCAAAGGGCAAATTTGAGAAGATCTGGATAAAGTAACCGGCAAGTGTAATTTTTCATGACGTCACTTTCACGAAGAATCATTCGCGAACTAATTTTTTCGAAAAATGAAAAAAAAATAACAAAGAACGAGATAGACCCTTTCATTGATGAAACAATAACTCCGACAAAAATGAGAAATCCAGTAAGACAATGGAATCGTTACAGGTGAGTAATGTATGAGTAATGCCATCAACGTCCCTTCCTCCGCTAACCACAGATAAGTCCATCACTCCATCTCCTTCGTTTGTATATCGAATTCAAACACGTACGGTGATTCTTTTTCTGAGTAATTGTTCTCTTTTATCATGGGCGTTGAGTTATTGTAATATATCCTGTTTGTATTGTAATAATCCTCCGTAAAGTAATTGCAAGTTTTTCGTCATTTTAACCTCGTCCGTAAGTTTCAATCAACTAAAGCTTTGGTGTCGTTTGCAGAAATGGCTGATCACTTCGGTACAATAAGTATGAAATGGGATCCAAAAAACTTGGAGATCCGAACCATGTCCGTGGAAAAAACTCTGGAACCTTTGGTTTTACAAGTGAGTGTCTTCGTGAATTGTTAAATAGCGATAAGACATTTGCTGGCTGATACGCTGTACTAACTCACTCGATAATCGATAGGTAACAACATTGGTGAACACAAAAGGACCATCGAAGAAGAAAAAAGGTCGTTCGAAACGAGCGCACGTTCTTGTAGCTGCTGTTGAAAAGGCAACGGAAAATTTTATCGAGAAAGGTGAACAGATCGCGTATGAGAATCCAGATATCAAACGCGAAATGTTAGACGCTGTAGAGGAAGTACGAAAAACAGGTGTGGTACAATAGCTTTGTTCTTTTCGCAGCTCCGAGTAACTCCGAGCAGCTCCGAGCAGCAGTTT